>JAPMUY010003707.1:75000-107073 GCA_026901105.3 Galaxias olidus
AATTCATAAAATACAAAGTGAGGGCAAAGCAAATCTGTATCAAATCAACATTTGGTGTGACCACCCTTCGCCTTCTAAACAGCATCCCGTGCCTAAATCTTATGCACAGTACTGTATATATACAGTAAAAGTGAAAGTTCCCAAAAATATGTGCTGAAAACAGAGCATGGCTTTGGAGTAGTTCTACCTCAACATGGTGCTTCTTGTAAAACCAGTCTCCATAAACAATTTTATTATTATTTGATTAATCTGACTTGTTGTTTCAGTTTCGGTTATAAACACAAAATGTGTTTGGTGTTAAAACTCTTAGATTATTGCAAAATACAATCACTAATAAGGGAAGAAACAAAATAAACTAAATCTTACAAACAATGTTAAGAAAAGTGCTATGTATACATATTTGTTATTATTATTGTTAATTGTATGTGTTATTTTATTCATAAGCAAATTAAGCAAGCTAAATACCAAGCAAAACCTTTTCATTGAATCTTTACTGAGGAATTCTATGGAAACTGAGAGCACAGGGAAAAGTAAGTAAACCTGATTATAATGCCGTCGACATAATAAGGCTTTCAAAATAGGACATCTGCAAATGTCCCAGCTCTCTGTCCTTACAACTCTATCAATACCCCTGGGGGAGTATGAATTAACAGTTGAAACTAACAGTTCAACACTGATTGGCTTAGTAGGTTAATGATCAACTAAATAGGATATAAATGGGAAAGTGAACCTTCTTTCAACTTCAGGAACATCCTTAATGCATGTCTGTATTTTTATTTATGTTTTTGTTTTATGTTTGCTTTTGTGTGTCTCTTCTAGACAATGTAATTCGTCCTCTGTCTAAGTGTGAAATGGACAGAGCCATCGCAGAGTATTTGCCTCCTATCGGCTCCTATGTCCCCCAGTGTGACGCCCGCGGCCTGTTTACTCCCCGGCAGCTCTGGGCCTCCACTGGCTTCTCCTGGTGTGCTGACCCCTGCTCTGGAGAGGAGATCCCAGGCACTAACGCGCCACCTGGCTACACGCCTGTAGACTGTGAAAAGCTAGGTGAGCAAGTCTGGATGTGATTCAAATGCAATCTGTCAGTCCTCTCATCAAGGCGGGTCTTTACTTAGGATGTTACTTCCTTGTTTAGTGACTTGCTTCATTAACCTTTTACCAATTAGTTGTTTGAGCTGCTATTTCGCAAGTCCTTAGTCATATTTTTGTGCTGCAAGTTCTATGTTTTAGCATTTATTAAAAGCAGTATATTTATTAAAATCTCTCTCTAATTGTTCACAACAACAGCGCTGAAACGAAGAGAAGCAGGACAGCCATATAGCGGAACGCTTGCTGTGGGCTAATAGATTGGGCATAACTGCATTATTTTCAACTTTCACATGCATGTTTACACAATATTAATTATCAGAATCATACTGAATAAATAAACTTGGTAAAAACGAATTGGTAAAAGGTTAATGAAGCAAGTCACTAAACAAGGAAGTAACATCCTAAGTAAAGAACCGCCTTGATGAGAGGACTGACAGATTGCATTTGAATTTTCATGTTCTGTCCCAAAGAGAGCGGGGTGACATGAAAATGCAAATGCAATAGACTCGTAGCGTTGATTCGCTTATTGCACTTTAATATTGTCCACTGCACAGCGTAGTACTGAAGACGAAGTCTTTGAAAATGCACTGGCAAATGCGATTTCCATTTTATTATCATATTGTTTCACAACTGCATTTTAATTTTAATTGTGACATAAATAATGCTTGCACAAATGGAAAATGAGGATACATTTTTTATATTGCATTTAAATTTTCAAGTTTGAATTAACACTTGAATATTGTCCGCAGTATGGCGGGGTAGGACTTTGAAAATGTAATGTCAAACAGCTTTTGCATTTTAATTTAAATATTGACACAGAATGCCCATTGGAGCCTTTGAAAATGCAAATGAGATGATTGCATTTTCACTTACATTTTGTCTCAAATAACACATGCGAATGTGGAAAGTGATAATGCTATTGTGGAATTGCATTTGCATTTTCAAGTTTACATTTTCATTTGAATAAAGTCCCTTATGGGCTTCCATACAACTGCAATGCACAACCTTAATGCATTTGAATTCAACATTCTCTTCTCTTCTCTCAAGTCAAAAGTACAATATACAAATGTGTGTGTGTGTGTGTGTGTGTGTGTGTGTGTGTGTGTGTGTGTGTGTGTGTGTGTGTGTGTCAGCAGGCTCTCCTCGCCCCTTGAGCAAGTGTGAACGAGACAGAGCCAAAGCCCTATTCAACGTGAAACATCGTCATCTTAGTGACGTGTTCACACCAAGCTGTTCCCCTACTGGCCAGTACACTCCCCATCAGTCTTCCGGTTCCACTGGGAATTCCTGGTGTGTCAACCCCTACTCTGGACACAAGATCCCAGGGACTGAAACCAGACCTGGAATTCCTCCTGTGAAGTGTTGGACAATCAGTAAGTGTGCATTTTAATTCCTAAACAATACGCTGTGCTTTATAAGACACCCCTCCATGACCATCATGTTTGATCCACATTTTTAACACCACTAAGAGTATTAAAGATCGTTTTCTTTGTGACACAAAGAGACAGTGGCTGGAGAACGGTAGATAATTCTGTGGAAGTCTTGATTAGGAGGCGTCTCTGATCGCTGCTTTTAATGTTGCGCTAAGCATCGCTAAACAAATAGCCGTCGGGTGGAGAATTCTGTGTGAAGTCTTAGGAGGTGTTTTCTCAAAGCTGCCTATCCCCGCTCAAACTTATTCTTATTCCTCTGATGTTGATCTTTTCAACAATCACATGTTTGATCCACATTTTGAACACCACTAAGAGTATTAAAGATCGTTTTCTTTGTGACACAAAGAGACAGTGGCTGGAAAACGGTAGATAATTCACATTTTGAACACCACTAAGAGTATTAAAGATCGTTTTCTTTGCACAATTGTTAATCTGAAATTGTCTTTACTACCCGTATTCCAGATGGTGTAGTAAATTTTGACTCGAAAAAGCGTTACTTACAAAATAAGGTAATCAGCACAGTGGGCAGCACGGTGGCTCAGTGGTTAGCACTGAGGTCCTGGGTTCAAACCCCACCTCAGCCAAAGGCCTTACTGTGTGGAGTTTGCATGTCCTCCCCGTGTTTGTGTGGGTTTTCTCCGGGTACTCCGGTTTCCTCCCACCATCAAAAAACATTCCACATCTTCCTACCAGTGCCCTGACCAGTCACTGCCAATTCAACTGGAGTTGGTCTGTGTGTGAGCAAGTCTGTCGTGATATGTTGGCGCAAATTGGCTGCCTTGGTATCACTCAGACTGAGTGTTGTGTTTGATAGCTGTCGGTCCATTCGTAGTTTGTTCTGTGTTATTAATTGGCGACCAATATGTGTGAAGCGCTTTGAGTATCTAGAAAAGGGCAAAAAAATGTGTTCATTATTATTATTACTATTAATCAATCTGTCATCTTGTCATTTTGGTTATGTATCCGGTACTTTGCTTCTTTTGTTGATTTCTTTGTCTTTTGTTTGCATAAACTGTGTGTGTGTGTGTGTGTGTGTGTGTGTGTGTGTGTGTGTGTGTGTGTGTGTGTGTGTGTGTGTGTGTGTGTGTGTGTGGTGTGTGTGTGTGTGTGTGTGTGTGTGTGTGTGTGTGTGTGTGTGTGTGTGTGTGTGTGTGTGTGTGTGTGTGTGTGTGTGTGTGTGTTGCAGTGGTGCGTGTGTGTCTGTAAGTGTGTTGCAGTGGTGCGTGTGCTCCTGCACATGCTTTGTGTTCCTGTAAGTACCCAGCGGGAATACCCTGCCCCCAGTGGACAGACGTAAAACAACATGTAATTCAATAAATGAATCAATTTTGGTTCCGACAGATGGTGAAAAAACTGTAGAAGAAGAGGATGCAGAAGAAAAAGAGAGCTGGAGGAAGGAAAGAACCAGCAGTTTAGAACCAATGTCATAATGCTTCTGAAATCTGATTTGTTTCAGTCATAATGCTTCTGAATTCTGCTTAGGTTCAGCCATAATGCTTCTGGTTTTTGATTGGGTTCAGCCATGATGCTTTTGAATTCTGATTGGGTTCAGCCATAATGCTTTTGAATTCTGATTGGGTTCAGCCATAATGCTTCTGAATTCTGATTGGGTTCAGCCATAATGCTTTTGAATTCTGATTGGGTTCAGCCATAATGCTTTTGAATTCTGATTGGTTACAGCCATAATGTTTCTGAAATCTGATTGGGTTCAGCCATAATGCTTCTCAGTTTTGATCAGCCTCAGTCATAATACATTCTGATGAAGGTTTTAAATGTCGTTATTTATGAGTAGAAAAATACATTGAGTAAAATGCATTTTAACTCCAGTACACATTATATCATATGAAGTAAATAAAAGGATTTTAAAGCAGCTGATACAAGTTGAACAATTGACACCACATATTTTGTCTGAACAAACAAGTTTTGTCAGTGTGTTTCATATGTTTTCCTGCATTAATCTATCCCTGAATCAAATGCTAAAAATAAAAATGATCATAACCGCATATGTAGTGTTGTCAACATTTATAACATGGTCTGTTTTATTATCCTTATTTTTGTATTTTTTTTTTATTGCTGTAGATTACTACTGCCTTTGCTGTCAAGGTAACACATATTTACACCTTTCCATCCCAATTGTCTCAACCAGCAGTTTATTTATCAGTCAACCCTGTATACATGAATTAAACAATAATAATAATAATAATAATAATAATAATAATAATAATAATAATAATAATGTCTGGTGATGATGTCCTCCTACCGTGTCACCTGGAACATTTCCGATCAGGCTCATGAAAGGGCATACTATTAGTCCTGTGATTCAAGTTCAACAGTTATGTAAACAATGTTAAGAACATGGGGAAGTAGAGATAACAATCAAACCTGTAAATAAACGCTTTAACCGCTTAGAACTGTACTGTCATTAACATCAAGCAAATGGAAAATGGAAAAAAAAACTTAATTGATCCCGAATAGTCCCGTCTACAAGTTAATTGTATTGCGTTACCTCAGTCATGTGTAAAATTATATTTAACAATTTTGTAGTGGAGTAACATGTTTATAAAATCAAGCCTAGAAGAGACATTTTTTGATTTTTAGAGTGCTTTAAGACAATTAGCTTTCCTGATTGAATAACTGGAAAGGTATTTTGGTGCATTGGATGTAAAACTCAAACAGTTAAACAGGTGTATGTAATAACACCAGTAAATAAAGGTTAAATAAAATTAAATAAAAAGTAAACACCGCGCTGATTTGAAAAAGAAGAAAGAAACCGTATTGCTGCAGCACGCTTTCAGACAATACGCTGGCCGGATGGAGTAACTACTCCAGGCCTCCATGCAGGAGGAGGAGGAGGAGACATTTTGAGATCTTTCTAGGGCAAGAGTGCATTCAGACAATGATGTGTCCTGATAGAATAACTAGCTGGTCCTGTAGTGCCGGGCCTACGTGGCTGACTGGTGCTGTCCAAGGTTCTGGAAGTTCCGGCGTGTCATAAAACACGAAATCAACGAAAAGACTCGAAAAAAGAGTAGTTCATTTTACGGAACGAGAGTTAACCAAGTCACTAAAATAAACCGATCTTTCCATCATCAGTGTGAACAGGACAGAGCCGAAGCCATGTACAAGATGATACATAAACATTTGGTAACACTTTATAATAACTTGCAGTAATAAGCAGTTATTAGACCATCAATAAACTATTATCTCATTATTGGTAAATGTGTGATTATGATTTATAAATAATTTCTAACAGATGAGTTCCTGTATTGAATCAATGGTAAGTCATGAATTGGAAGCTGATCATTATTAGGTTAGACAGGTTAAACATTGATTAATCAATGTGGATGTAAAACTCAAACAATTAAACAGGTTCTGGAACTCCGGCTAGGGAAAAGGGACTTCAGAGCAGATGATGAAGGGGACGTCCAGTGCGTCATATACACAAAACACACTATTTTACATGCCATCTAACCACTACTTTAGTGTATACAGGGGTGTCAAAAGTAAAGTTATTTATGGATGAACTGGTTTAGGGGCAAAATGTTACGTAATCTTAACATACAGAATAGTATGGTATTTATTTGTGGTGATTACAGCATTTAGACTTCTGTTGGCATTGCAACCTCTTCATTTGTTGAGTTTGACTTCTGTCATGTGTTCCGAATCTTAGGTTTGAAATTCCAGTTGGTGTTAGTTAGCTCACTATTTCGTCATGAGCTGCAATGGTACATCCTCTTTCTCTCTCTCTCGCTCTCTCTCTCTCTCTCTCTCTCTCTCTCTCTCTCTCTCTCTCTCTCTCTCTCTCTCTCTCTCTCTCTCTATATATATATATATATATATATATATCTCTCTCGTGAGCTGGAATTGTATTTGGAGATATTCTGGAATTTAGAGTTAAGAAGGCAAGTAAGCTACAGGGACAAAATATCCCAGTAAAGGCCTATTTATTTCCAGACTGTGTTAGTCAGAATTGTTATATTTTCTTTTCATCTTTTTACCATCAAAGTCATTCAGATGGGCCTAGTTTATCACTGGAGTGCCCCCTTTAAACATAATTTTTTGTAGCAAATGTGTTTCTTCTCGTTTGAGTCGTTTTTTACATAAATGAAGAGATAGAGGCCTCACATTAAGGCCTCTCGTCTCACCTACTGTACCATCCCACCCCACATTCAATTATATGATTTAGAAATATTAATACAAAATGTTTCTAGTAATGCCATATATGTTATCCAGAAAGAGTCAGCATGGGCATTTTAGGACAATTCTACTTTAATATGTGCCTGATTGAGTTTTTGTAGGAAATGCTGTTGTCCACCTTTGAGGCTTTTGGCCTCATTAGAGTTACCTCAGATGGTCAGGTGAGACTTCTTAGCCTCACGTATGGAAAGAGTGGAGTTAAAGAAGAGAGTTAGCATATTTTGGGAAATGTTCCCCGGAGCAAAATGCTTCAAAGGTACTTGCAGAGGGTAAACAAAATAGCATTGACACTATCAAACACTATCAAACTGTTTTTATTGCAGTGATCCATGGAGTTCGTCTTTTTAAAGATAGTTATTTGTCCTTTCACCTTGGTGATCTATTTAAGTCGGTCTACCGAAAATTATTTTTCATCTGGCATTTTGACAGCTTTGTTATTACACCCCAACACCGCGCAAAAGTTGACCATGGTTCTTGGCCGTTGAAAGTCCGTTGGTGGTAGTTAGTTGAATACTGAATGTGACACTCAAGCCATAAACAGATTAAATCAGCCAGCCCTGAATGTCCTTAAATGTACTAGCCTATGCTACTGTTTGATGTTGAAATAGTTCTGCGAAACGCTATCATTTATCTGATAAGGCTGATTGTTTTATGAATATGGTTTAATTTGACAGACAAAGTTCCAAGTTACCATATCTAATGACAACACAGCTGTTGATGTGCTGCCTTGAGTATGCTATTGAGGTGCTGCTGGACCGACAGTCGTCAACCCGCTCAATTCCAACTCACTAATATTAATGTCACTGATTCAACCAAAAGCAAATTGAAAATGGCTAATTGTATTAGCATTAACAATAGACACAATTGTAAAAGTATACAGAAAGCCTTAGGATGATATAAATTAAACAGAGATGACAATATACACAATCTGCGACAATAACAACAACAAAAGCAATCACCTAACACCGACACAAAAAAACTGACAAACCCCAGACCCAACCTGATGAGAGAGTATTTCTGACAACTTGATGAATAAGTTTATGTGGTGCAGTAGTAATTGGGGATATTTTCTCATTGCACTTTTCTAATGAGAAACTTGCTTAGAGACAAAAAAAAACCTCCCAACCTGATAAGATACAGTCAGCATTATGTTACCACGTAACCTCTTTAAAAGGAGTTTCTACTTCTTATGCCACCTTGTACCATACATTGTAATGAATTACAGACAGGCAAGCCAATCACCCCTAATAAACCACACAGGTGGAGAATTCTGTGGAAGTCCACAAAGATTTCCTGCGAAATGTGTGTGTTTCCTATCCCATAAAAGGAGGGGAGGATATAGTAACCATGACTACATATTCCATTCATAGAGAGTATTTAAAGGAGGAGAATCCTCTCATTTTCAACAAGAAGGTAGCCACCCAACTTATAGCCTGACTTCCATCCTCTCTACACAAAGGTAAGTGCATGGCTCCGTAAGAAGTACATTGAAATAATCAGAAAAAGGTGCACAAAGATATAAGATATAGCTGCTCTAATTATTATTAGACTGCTACAGCCGATCACCTCTTGTAATTTGGGGTCTGTGGAGTAACTTAGATTACTGATGGTGGTGGAGCTTGGTGCATTCCACCCTACTTTGTCTCATGGTTTATTCCATGCACCCAATTATTTTAAGGGGGCACAGTTTCACAACTCTGTTTACCATATGCCACTTTTGTGAATATCAGGGTTAGAAATTATCTTTTTCTGTGATGGCACGTTTGTTACCAGGCTTCACCAGTGCCTTTTTTGAAATGCAACCAAGAAATTTGGGATTGCTAAATACATTTTTCTTCAATGGAGCAGTTTTTGTATTTTCATTTTCAATTCCGCCTTTAATCGATTCTGATTGGCCAGCTGACAAAAATTGAAATTGCTTTGGCAAAAGTTAAACTATTTTCAAAAAGAAGCAAGGTGTTTTGATACAAGGAGAATGCCAGTAGCATCTTTACATAATAGTGAAGCGACGCTGGAAGTACAAAAAACGTGTTGGATGGACAAGTAATTATTATTATATGAATAATAATAATAATAATAATAATAATAATACTGATTCACTGTATTTATATAGCGCTTTTCTGACACCCAAAGACTCTAAACTGTGTGTGTTTGTGTTTCTCTGAAAACAGATGGCAGCTGTGGTTGTTCTTCTGATGGCGCTTTCACTGACCTCCGGTCTGGTTGCCGGGCAACCTGTAAGTAACTGTTGATCAAATCTACAGGATATGGTCTCGTATTAATATATATATACATATATATATATATATATATATATATATATATGGATATATGGATATACATATATTTGCTAATGGTGCTATGACCATTCCAACCTAATTTCTCTCTTGCTTTAGTCTTTGTAGTGCTATTTTTATGTCCCTTTTTTTAATACCATATTGTTCTTGTTTTCTGTAATAAATTTTACGTAGCCGGACACTGCATACACTGCTTGCATATATTTGTTAACTGAAATGGTTCACTATTATTTTACACCAGTATTATTTCGAATTTGCATTCGCTTTTTTTTTATATGAAACAAATTCAGCTTAACTATTTTCCATTAAAACGTTTATTTTATAGAAGGATTCTGAGGGAACTGGCAGCACTGTGAGAGGTGAGTACACTTGATTCTATATCAGAGACATCAACATGGGGATGCGAGAAGGCTTTTAAATATGATCTCAATCCATCATTGTTAAGAGAGAGTGAATACTCTGTTGTAACTAACTGCTCAACATTATTATTAGTAGTGTTAGTAGTATTTTATACAGGGCTAACCGACTGATACCTGGTCTCTTTTCCAGCAGTGCCCTGTTTAAAGGCAGAATATATAAATTACAACAACAAAAAACAAAAACTGAAAAATGAAAATAAGAAAAGATTTTCATGTGTTACAATATTTACATTATAGTACAATATTTAAGTGTAAACCAAAAGAAGAACACTCCAACTTCCAATTTTAATTGTTCAACAGGAACAAACTGCTCTAATTTAAATTCCTGTTGTTCCATTTATCTGAGGCAGAAAAAATGAACAGCTGATGATTACCAAATGGGATTCAAACTCCCTGAACCTGCTAAAAGTAAATATGGATTTATAAGTGGGTACTTGTTTATGTTTGTGTGTGCCTGTCTTTGTCTCTTCCAGATGCTCCCAGCCGTTTTCTCACTAAGTGTGAAATGGACAGAGCCATCGCAGAGTATTTGCCTCCTATTGGCTCCTATGTCCCCCAGTGTGACGCCAGTGGCCTGTTTACTCCCCAGCAGCACTGGGCCTCCACTGGCTTCTCCTGGTGTGCTGACCCCGGCTCTGGACAGGAGATCCCAGACACTAAGACGGCACCTGGCAACACGCCTGTAGACTGTGAAAAGCTAGGTGAGCAAGTCTGGATGTGATGTTTTGAGCATGATGTTGAAAGCTAGTGAGTGAGTCTGGATGTGATATTGTCAGCATGATGTTGAAAGCGAGGTGAACGAGTCTGGATGTGATGTTTTGAGCACGATGTTGAAAGGTAGTGAGTGAGTCTGGATGTGATGATTTGAGCATGATGTTGAAAGCGAGGTGAGCGAGTTGGGATGTGATGTTGTGAGCATGATGTTGAAAGCTAGTGAGTGAGTGAGTGAGTGAGTGACCTAATGACAAAAGAACCATTGACTTGATGCTTTTGGTCATGGGCTGTATTTCATGGGCTGTATTTCCAGAATTTTCAAATTCTACTGGATAGCTAATAATACCAGCAAAATTATTTTAATATTGAAATAATATAACAAACAGTGGCCATTTTTTGTCATGTTATCTAATTAGATATTGTGAAGCATCTTGGGGCGTTAGAAAAGCGCTATATAAATAAAATGAATTATTATTATTATGAAAAGTATAATAGATTTGAAGGCGAGTTTCAGGTAATGGGGGTGAAACATTAGCCTGGTAAATCACTGACCTTTTTTACTTTTCTTCACAAAATCGGTCTGGCTTTCACGGAGCCCCTAAAGGGCCTTGGACAACAAGATGAAAGTTTAATGTTTTGCATTCCCCGCAGTCCATATGAGTACCCTGACAACACATATTGCGTTCCCTGACAAAACTATTGTGGTTCATGTAGTTATACTAGAAGGTTCCAAGTAAATATAAGAGAGGACACAACGAGAACATGTTTTTGAATTCATATTCCTTAAACGGATATTTACCAAGAGGTGTTGCTCATAGGCTGCAACATTTTGATGATAGATTATGATTTTCATATTCGTTATTTTTCTAGGATAGGCCTACAGTTTCATTATGTAAGCAATTTTATTGGCCCTTATCTTTTTTATAAATGGATAAAAATAATGCTCTGTTAGCCAAAATGTTTTATTTATTTATAACATTTTCTATCATGTTAGCCAATAACAAGCCTGTCACTTCAGCTCGGCATTGCATTATTTGTTGTCATATTGTCTCATCAGGTTGAACCACTACCCCTCAAAATGTCTGTGCTAGGTGTAAGTTCATCCCTAAAACTGATTGACTGTGAAAATACCCAAAAGACATTGCTCAAGAAACACAACACCAATAATTTATTTCAATCATGTCATATTTAGACACAGTATTTATCAAGAACATAAAACGGCTGTCATTCTAAACGTGTAATGACTGAGGATAAACATTGACTAATAATTAACTTCCAAAAGTCTACAAAATACTGTGTGGTTTCATCCAGGAATACTCTTGAAAATCTGGTAGAAAAACTACAATAGTTTAGCGAGGGAATGTTGAAGTGTTGCAAGGGAACTTCCTCTCCATGGCCTTAGGCGCTCCATAGGTTACGGCTGCATGTCAAATTGTTTTTTTCATAGGGCCTTGTCCTTCAGCAAGGCGCAACGTTTCTCATAGGTGATTGGATCAGTCAATTAGCATAATGCTTTGTTTTTAACCAATCAAAATAACATGTGCAGTATGTATAGTCATTTCACAAAGTGTTTGGTTTAATAAATTTGCGAGACTATTCATTAGCGTCATCGGCAGAAGTCAACCCTGCACAGCCCACTAGATGCTGATTGGTGCGTCCTTTTCTGGTTTTAACTAAAGTGGGTTCTATAGCCGCCTTGACACAGGGCTGTTAGACCCCAGAAAATATGGAGTCAATTCCGATTCCTAATCCTGGGCGTCGATGGAATCCATTTGAAGAAAAGATTCCTTACAGCTTTTAAACCGATTCTGATTTCATGTTTCTGTAGACTGATGGATCTGATGGACAGAAAACAGGAGAGGGCCAGTGTATTTTCGGAGTATGATGAATAATTAGCTGTCCATGGAACAGTACCAGCTGTGCATCTGACACTGTTAAGATGTGAAAACAGAAACGGAAGTGAAACAGAAGAGTTTTAATATTGATGGTATCGATTTGTTTTGCCTGTTACATATTTATATATTAATGAAACTTAGTTTTTGGAGCTAAAATGTCATTATTTCATGAAAAAAAAAACTGCAAAATGTTAAATAAATTGCACACACGCATGCGCTAAACTAGAGTCGATTCCTGATTCAGCCATTTCTGGAATCGGGAGTTGACTCTTTTTGTAATCAATTCCTCAGGCCTAGCTGGCCAGATTGTTCTGCGTTGAGAAACAGAATGTGAGCAGGTGATCTGTCTGGTCAAATAGGACTGTATAAAAGATACCCTAAGGAACTGCAGCATTGAAAAATAAGCCTTGTGCAGGGCAAGTATAGATTGTCTACGCCCAAGTCAAATTAGCTAAATGAAAACGTGCTTACTCTTGTTTGTTTATTTCAGCCATCTCCCCTCGACCCCTCACCAAGTGTGAACGGGAAAAAGCCAAAAGCATTTTCGAGCTGAAATATGAACATTTGATTGGCGTGTTCATACCAACCTGTTCCCCCTCTGGCCTCTACACTCCCCATCAGTCTTCATCTTCCTCTGGGTATTCCTGGTGTGTCAACCCTTATACTGGAATTACATACCCAGATACAATCACCCCACCTGTAATACATCCTGTTGATTGTCGAAAAATCAGTGAGTGTGGTTTTCAAATTCTTTCTTTGTGGAACATTAATTTATTTATTTTGACACAATCATCAAAGAGAGTCTCTTCTAAAAATGCTACAGATCCTGAAGTACCAACAGCCGAAAAAGGAAAGTTCTTCACTGCAGAAGGGGATGGACCAAAGGCAGCAAGTCTCATCCATGATGCTTCTGAGCTCTGATTGGCCTTCGTCATGATGCTTCTGGGTTCTGATTGACCTTAGTCATGGTGCATCTGGGCTCTGATTGGACTTAGTCATGCTGCGTCTGGGTTCTGATTGGCCTTAAGGCCAGTTCAGACCAGAACCATATAGAACGGCTATTCAACGGCTCTGGTGTGAACCACTCAGTTTTAGAGATTTTAAGATCAGACGTTCGGATTCTTTTGCCAGTTGCAGTCAGTTGCGTCACGCATCATTGGTCTGAACTGGCCTTTAGTTGTGATGCTTCTGAATTCTGATTGGCCTCAATGATTAAACAATGGCTTGTATATGATAAGCATAATGAACTGAGGATACTTCCTTCAAACTAAAGTTTATATCTTACGTTTCAAATAATATACATAATAATTATTTATCAAATAACTCTAATGTAACTAATAAGTTAACCAAATCACACCAGATATTGTAACAAAATAAACTAATTAAAAAAAATTCTACTGGAGCTGTTTTACATTTTTAATCATTGAATTACACTACACTAAATAAAAATCATAATTTACATATTAATGTTGTAAACTAGATGTTGTTATAGACATTCTTTGGAAAAACACGAGGAGATCACATAATAAGGTTCAATACAAGCATTTATTTAAAAAGTACTTTTGGACAAGGATCAACCCACACAGAATTTAAGATTCTGTTTGGATGAGCTGATAACTGTTTTTCAGTTATCACCTCTCTTATATACAGAGGTGTGTCCTTCTTCTGTCCTGCCATTACGCTGAGTCACCCATGTGTGCAAACAGAGTGATGAGGAACAGAGCCCTGCTACTGACCTGATCATCTTGTCATTACTGTGTTTCCCTGTTTACAGCAAGAAATGCAGTGTTTCCTGCAATTATAAAGGTCAAAAGGTCACAAGTTACTAAAGAAGTTGAAACACATTTCTATCAATTCAACAAATCATGCAGTATTTTTCCAATGCAATGTCTGAATACAGCATTGTTACATGATGATGAAATTTCATATTTTTTTGTGCATGACAAGAAATTAAAGGCATCTTTATTAGACTGCAGACCTCTGTGAGGACCGTTGGCCCTGTCTGTGTTGGTTCCTTCCCCTTTAATTGAAGGAGGTTGGTGGGTGGAGTTAAGGCCTTGCTGTAATGCAGAACACCTGAGTAGGCGGGGCTGAGAAAGCTATAATGCAGCACTGCAAGATAACCTGCTGGGCCCAGGAGTTCAAAACGTTTTATCCCTATCTGAGGGGATCAGGTTTGGGAACACTTTGATATCCGATCGGATCAGGAAATCAAATCCAAGCTTTTGTTTGGATCAAACATTTAAATGAGGTAGTTCAAAACAGAATACATAGGTTTGGGATCAAACTGAACCCAAACAAATCAGGATTACTTGGTTTCCCACAAGAGGGGTGGAGTTCTAGTGGATTACCAGAGAAATTGGTAGTCCACCTGTACAATAAATACTTTTATATAATTAGCACCGTAATGTTCACTCTCATTCCTGGTGTGCCAATCCCAATTCTGGAGTTCCTTAATCCGGAATTCCACCCCCAGATACAATCACACCCCCCGGAAGAACTGCTTTTGATTGTAGAGAAATCAGTAATTGTTGATTTTAAGTGTGTGTGTGTGTGTGTGTGTGGGGGGGGGGGGGGGAGTGCCCTGTATGTTTGATCCCACTTTGTGAAGCGTTTATTGAATTCTTTTTATACAATCATCTACAGGTTCTAAAGTACCAAATGCCGGAAAAGAAAAGCTCTTCACTGCAGAAGGGGATGGACCGAAGTCTCACGCATTATGCGTCTGATGAGTTCTGATTGGCCTTGTTCATGAGGTTCTGAGTTCTGATTGGCCTCAATCCAAAACATTTGTTTAGAAGCATAAAGAATTGAGGATACTTCCTTCAAACTCTAGTTTATATCTTATATTTTCTACAATATATTTTCTACAATAAATCTAAAACATCTAATGTTAAGGATTTCACACAAGATATTTTCACTAAATAAACAATCAACGATCATTCTAAAGAGAATCAAATGATACTCTAAATAAAAATCACTATTAACATTATTGTTTTTGTAATCAATGTTTCAAATGTTTTTATCTTCACGTTTACAATACATTGCAATTAGTGAATGCATCTTGGGGAATATATATGTAGAGTTGGCTATAATAAGGCAAGACACAGGAGAGGGAAATACTTGAGTCGAAGGCTTTTATTTAAGCTCCCAAAACTAATGGTCGAGCAGCAAATCATCAAGTGGACACCTTCCATCCCGGATGTTTAGTTAATTTGAGCCCTTCAAAAGGCTTAACGGTTATGGCAGATAAAATTTATATAAAATATTGACACTTGAAGACGAAAGAAAGACTATAAACCCAACAGTCGCGTTAGGGCTAACATTAGCTAGCTGACATTAGTTACCTTGTAGAGCAGGTCCCGTATGCTAGCTCTTACTGAACCCAAGCAAGTATACGGTTCCAATTCAAAGAACGCAAGCTACCATGAACGCTTCAAATGCTTGTATGTGTTCTTGATCCACCCACTTGATTGAGGATGCATCGGTTGCTTACTTGCTAGCAAGAACGCATCTGATACCCCAGACGTCATGGCAAGAATGACGGCAGGAGCGCAATCAGCTTTTTCCCGCTGCTAGCGCGTGACATTTGAAAGGCCATTCATAGCAATGTTAAATAACATTTTAGTAAATTACTCATCCCTACCAGATGAGTAAAACAAAAGCATATCCTGTTGCGCTGATAATGGCCAAGGTATTGCGCAATAGCAAGTTCACTTGGCATCTCAATCTGTGATGGGGCGTTCTCCATCCTCACGATCTTGCAAGATCGTTCTCGTCAAGGACACTTTGGCAGAAACGAACTTCTCAAGAACGAGTACGTTCTTAGCGTTCTTGGTACTGATAAACACTTTTACGCCCACTTTTACATCGTCCGCAATGTTGGGTGTCCAAATACCGGTTGCTATGTAAACAACTGAAAGAAACTGGCAACAATGTCTGCGTCTAGTATCAGTCACATATCCGCACTTGAGAGAGAAAGACATGACACAAAACATTGCATGCAATCTAACCAATACTTTAGTGTATACAGCACAATACACACTTTTACATGCAATCTAACCAATACTTTAGTGTACAGGGGTGTCAAAAGTTCTGTAATGGATGAGCTGGTTTAGGGGGGCAAAATGTTATGTAATGCTAACATACAGAATATTATGGTAATTGTTTGTGGTGATTACAGCCTTTAGACTTCTGTTGGCATTGCAACCTCTTCATATGTTGAGTTTGACTTCTGTCATGCGTTCAGAATCGTGGGTTTGAAATTCCAGTTGGTGTTAATTAGCTCACTATTTCTTGTGAGCTGCAATAGTATTTGGAGATATGTTTGTAGGAATGCCATATTTCTTAATGTTTTGGAAATGTTCCCCGGAGCAAAATACTTCAAAGGTTTTTTGCAGACGGTAAACAAAATCACATTGACACTATCAAACACTATCAAACTGAACTTTTCTCAGGAACTCCTTGAGAAAACAAACTACTATTGCAGGTAGCCGTTTTCGTAATAGCTGCGGTGTGCCATCGTTTTCTTAGTTTGTCTTAAGAACTGTACTTCACAGACTGCAGCACCCACAATATGTCACAGGGTATAATTAATTGGTGTACTAATCAACGGATAAACGGTAGAGAATTCTGTGGACGTCTTGATTAGGAGGCGTTTCTGATCTCTGCTTTTAAAGTGGCACTAAACATCGCTAAACAAATAGCCGTCGGGTGGAGAATTCAGTGTGAAGTCTTAGGAGGTGTTTTCTGAAAGCTGCCTATCTCCACTTAAAACTTTTCTTATTCTTCTGATGCAGAAACAACGCCTTTGTAGGACTTCCATGTAATTCTCTGCCAAACATTTGCTTCGAGAAATTGGCTGTGCCACGCCATCCCCACAAGCAATGGGAATAGGCTTTCTGAAGTACATATGACTATATTTGTTATAAAGTTATAATAAACTGTGTGTGATATAAATATATTTAACACCATGCATGCACATTCTCTCTAAACAGGGTTCTGACCGGTGTGGGCAACAATCACAATTGATCTAGGCCCTAAAAAGATGTCTAAGGTCAATGGGTATCGCAGGTCTGGTAGCTCTCAATTGTTCTAAGGCATCAACTACTGTGGTTGAGATTGTGGGGGTTTTTCTCAAGGAAATATAGCATTCATCTCTTTTTTTTCTCCAATCTCTTATTTCTCAAATCAGCAATGTATACATTTATTTCTTAAATCAAGGTGTTATTGTACAGCCCTACTTGTAGAAATTAATTATTATGACTATTATTTCAAAGTGTCTTAATTTTTAAGGTCAGCATTTTGGACACGTCACAATTTCTTGCGAAAAGTTCTTCCTATCCCATAGTAGGAGGGGTGGATATAGTCACCATGACTACATATTCCATTCAAAGAGAGTATTTAAAGGAGGAGATTCCTCTCATTTTCAACAAGAAGGTAGCCACCAGACCTATGAATTGACGTCTACCCACTCCACACAAAGGTAATCTGATGGCTCTGTCATTTTTATTATACATTTTATTTTGATTTCAAAGGTTTTCAATTCTTCATACGTTGATAAAGTTAATCAGTTAGAAATTATATTGAAATCATTTTTAGAAAATTCCATAAAGGTATAAGATAAAGTTAAACATTCATACAAAAAAGCTAAAATAACATTAAAATCTGTTTTTTTTTACTTTAACATAGATAACACACTTACCATGTTTTCATACATACTGTATTAATTTGGGCTCGCAAAAATCTAACAGAAAAACAATATCTCCAACATCACTTAACGTGACTTTCTGAACAGTTAAGCATTCAGTGGAAATAGTCATTGGTCACTTGCCAATAGCAACACGACACCAAAGTTGCATGCAGATTTGCGTAGTTTGATGATGAACATTATTTTGTTATATTGTTTGTCTTCATGTCCGTAGACGTACTGGAATTATTATTATTATTATAATTCTTTATATAATTATTATTATTTACTTTATTTATATAGCAAATTGTTTGTGTTCGTTTTTCTCTATGAAACAGATGGCGGCCATGGTTGTTCTTTTGATGGCGCTTTCACTGACTAGTTGTCTGGTTGCCGGGCAACCTGTAAGTAACTGTTCAAACCTACAGGAAAAATCTTATTAACACAACTTGATAGCACTTTAAATAGTTGTCAATTAAAGTGATATGCTATTATATTATGCTAGTGTTATTATTCGGTTTGACATAAGTTTATTTTTATAAAAAAATTCTGCAGAATTATTTTGTATTGAATTTTTTTTATGGCAGGTGGATTTTGAGGGAACTGGCAGCACAGGTGAGTAAATCAGATTCCATACTATAGACATCCACATGGGGGCGCTAGTGAGGCGTTTAAATATGACGGCCGTCTCCTTCTCAATGTAAAGAGAGAGTGAATTTTCTTATTGCAGGATCACCTCCAAGGGCTGGAAGGTGGAGGTAATACATGTCTTCACAACCAATACGCAACTTCTTGGACCGGGCTTAAACTAAGTATGTCTTTCAATCTGTGTCACTGTCTATATATGTGTCTGTCTGTGTCTCGTGCAGATGCTGTCCTTCGTAGTCTCACTAAGTGTGAAACGGACGTAGCCATCAGTCATTTGCCTGAAGACGGCTCCTACGTCCCCCAGTGTGACGCCCGGGGCCTGTTCTCTCCCGGCCTCCACTGGTTACTGCTGGTGTGTGAACCCCAGCTCTGGACAGGAGATCCCACAAACTAAGACAGCACCTGGCAACACGCCTGTAGACTGTGACAAGATTGGTGAGCGAGTGGGGGTTGTTTTAAGTATGTCAAGGGAAGTTTTCAGGTAATGAAACATTAGCCTGGTAAACTACTGACCTTTCCTAATTCAATATCAGTCTGGCTAGGCTGCTAATCAAAGTGTGTTTTATCAGAAGGCGTTGCCCTCCAGTGAGACACCACGTTTCTATTAGCATGTTTTGTCCTTAACCAATCAAAACAACAGTATAAGGCGTAATTTCACAAAGGGTTTGCTTTTAAAAAAATATGTGGTTATTCAATAGCGTCGTCTGCAAAATTCACCCTGCACAGCCTGCACAGCCCACTAGATGATGATTGGTGCGTCCTTCTCTTGTTTGAACTAAAGTGTATTATTTTAGCTCCCTGGCCAGATGGATGTACATTAAGATACAGAATGTGAGGATGTGATCAGGCTGGTCCCACCAGGCGAATACAAGCCTAACACCAAACGTTTAATACATTGTTGCTAGTGGTAACACAGACGCGACGCCATGTTGGAGGACCAAATCAGTGCTGCTAGCTGCAAAAAAAGTAACAAGACTTGTAGCTACAGCAGTAGACTAACTATACATTTGCAGACGTATTCTCGTTATTCTTGACGTATTTTCTTTAACAAATACGGATCGACACCGATACATTTGATTTTGTCTCCATATCTTTCTCTCTCAAGTGCGGATAAGTTTCTTTCAGTTGTTTACATAGCAAACGGTATTTGGACCCCCAACATGGCGGACGATGTGCGAGTGGGCGTATCCATGACGTCAGTGACAGGCCTCTAACAGGACTGTGAAAAATAAACATTATAAAAAAACTGAATCAACCAAATCGCTTGCAACACTGATAAATCACCCTCACACAGGGAAAATATAAATTGTCTACCCCCAAAGTCAAAACAGTAAAATTGAACATGTGCTTTTCTCGTGTGTTTGTATTCCAGCCCTCTCCTCTCGGTCCCTCAGCGAGTGTGAACAGAAAAGAGCCAAAGCGCTTCACGAGATGATGTATAAACATTTGATTGGCATGTTCATATCAAGCTGTACCTCCTCTGGCTTGTACACTCCCCGTCAGTCTTCCGGATCCACTGGCTATTCCTGGTGTGTCAACCCCCATTCTGGAATTCCGCTCCCAGATACCCTGACACCACCCGGAACCCCTCCTGTTAACTGTGGTAGGAGAAAACATTTAAGGGGAATGTTTCTGTTTCAAATGATTGAAATCCTTACAATTTTGATAGCTTGGACAACTGCCATTGTACATGAAACCGATTACATCAGTAAGAGTGTGTTATGATTCTTAATTGTCTGTGTTTTGTGCAAATGGTAAATGGGCGGAAACCTTCCTGTACCCTGTCTCATTCATACTTTGGAGAAGTATGAATGAAGTATGAAAAACTATGTTTTTTTTCTCTTATTTATTAATCTTAGAGGGTTTCTTCACCATGTTACAGATGCCGAATGACGAAGAGGAGGAGAGGGAGGGAATTAATGCCAATAAAAATTATCATAACTGCACATCTTGTACCTGGTCATGTTTTTTTGTTTCATGTATTTGCAGGATATATTTCCTTCTTTTTTGGTTTTTTTTTCAAGAAACTGGAATATATATAAACATGTATTGTAGTTTTTCTCCAGAGACATAGGGCCGGGCCTTACATAACATTACATTACAGTCATTTGGCATGGACACTTTTATCCAAAGCAACTTACAATGAAATTACAGGGGCTCTACCCCTGGAGCAATTTAGGGTTCCGGTCCTTAAGGGCACACTAGTGGTGGTGTTCCCAGGTGGGATTTTAACTCATGACCTTTTGGTCTCCGGGTAGTGGTTCTACCCGCTATCCCATCTCTTTTATTAAAAAACCCTCCGAAACAAAAGAAACAGAACAAACATCTTGGTAACCCAAGGACTAGACCATCACTTTGACTGAAAGTCCTTGGAAACAGAAGCTTTGACCTCCAGACAGTGGTTGTGGAGTGTTTAATGGTCCTGGGGAACAGCAGTGTTGACTTCCAGACAGTGCAGGGGAACAGCAGTGTTGACCTCCAGACAGTGCAGGGGAACAGCAGCGTTGACCTCCAGGCAGTGCAGGGGAACAGCAGTGTTGACCTCCAGACAGTGCAGGGGAACAGCAGTGTTGACCTCCAGACAGTGCAGGGGAACAGCAGTGTTGACCTCCAGGCAGTGGTTGTGGGGAACAGCAGGGTTGACATCCAGACAGTGCAGGGGAACAGCAGTGTTGACCTCCAGACAGTGCAGGGGAAGAGCAGTGTTGACCTGCAGACTGGTTGTGGAGTGTTTAGTCCTCTACTATAGGGTCTCTCCTTTTCTAGTTGTGTAAGAACAAAAGACGGAGGTGCTAATGCCCCAGAGTTCAAATGTCTGCAGAGATGCCTCGTCTTTCAATGCTGAGGCAGCCCGTTGTCCTCGTGTTTTGGACCATGCTCTATCCTGGCTGAATAACGACCGGGTGTTCTTGTGCCAAAGCCTCCAGGCCTACTAACGCTGACCATGGTGCTGGACTCACGACTGCGGTAAGGTGAATTCAGAGCAGAAGACCATGTCCATGGTACTTGAACCCCTACTGAGATCAGGAT
The DNA here is from genome assembly GCA_026901105.3 of Galaxias olidus. NCBI lineage: Eukaryota > Metazoa > Chordata > Actinopteri > Galaxiiformes > Galaxiidae > Galaxias > Galaxias olidus. The sequence continues at coordinate 96,412 of JAPMUY010003707.1, forward strand.
AACTATCGGGAAGACGACGCTGTTATGTAGGTCTTATGAACAATACACTATCTAATTATTCTACATCTATGTTGAAGACGGACTCTATCCGGCAGTGTGCCTACCACAGCTGACTTTACCTGGAACTGGACTGGATTATTTTTATTAAAACCAAACCATTATTCTTAAAGGGCCCATAATGTAGACTACATACATTTTTGTGTGATTCCTTAGTGTCTATGAAGCACATTTAAAAGTCTTCGAACAAAATAATGAAAAAAAAATGTTTATTCATTTTCCTAGTGGACCTTCTAGTGGACATGTCATTTTCAGTGGTGAACGCAAATTGACGCCCATTGCTCATTAACATTCCTTAGCTGAGTTATGATATTAGCTAGACATAGTAACATTACGCTGTTGTCATGACCACGGCCAGAGTTGTTTGGCTTTCCATATACTAGCCTGAGTCCGTGATTGGTCAATTACACTGACCTCCATTTTCTACGGCGTAAATGGCTGCGATTCAGAACAGCTTGCAAAACAGGGTAAATGTGTTGTCAGAGGTGAACTAGAGAAAATACACTATGGGCACAGATTTAACTTTTTCATGTTGTTGGTCAAATTAATTTGAGTGATGAAACCATGCTAAACAAATACATATTCAAAATCTGACATTATGGGCCCTGTTGGAAGAACATATACTCTTTTATTAGACTTTCTCTGGCGCTTATAACCTTGATGCTGACAACCATGATACTTCCAAAAAAAACTGTGTAATGTTTCTTAAGATCAACTTGACATCTTCTGAAACCAAGCTTTTCTTTCATTTTCCCTGAGCCTGTCAACCAGATTACATTTCACATTACACACGTACACAAAACAGAATATCCAGAACCTGTGGCACAAGATTACTTAATTATGATTCATCAGTATTCAAGAAACCAGTGGTGCCTCTTTCTTCCCTTCCAACTTACGTGCTATTTTCAGTGGAAAACAAATTGACGCCCGTTCCTCATGAACATTCCTTAGCTGAGTTATGTTATTGGCTAGCCATAGTAACATTACTCTGTTGTCATGACTGCGGCCAGAGTTGTTTGGCCTTCCATATTCTAGCCTGAGTCTGTGATTGGTCAATGACATTGACTTCCATTTTCTACTTCACAAATGGCTGCGATTCAGAACAGCTTTTAAAATAGGGTAAATGTGTTGTCAGAGGTGAACTAGAGAAAATACACTATAGGCACAGATTTAACTTTTTCATATTGTTGGTCAAATTAATTTGAGTAATGAAACCATGCTAAACAAATACATATTCAAAATCTGACATTATGGGCCCTTTAAGAAGAACATATACTCTTTTATTAGACTTTCTCTGGTGCTTACAAACTTGATACTGACAACCTTGATATTTCCCAAAATAATTGTGTTGTGTTTCTTAAGAACAATTTGTCATCTTCTAAACCAACCTTTTTTTTCATTTTCCCTGAACCTGTCAACCAGATTACATTTCATATTACACACTTACACAAAGAAGAATATCCAGAACCTGTGACACAAGATTCCATTATCATGATTCATCAGTATTCAAGAAACAAAACAAGAGTGACACCCTTCTCTCAACAAACCTTTCGAAGCAACAATAACTAGCTGAGGAATCTATAGGTAAGCTTAGCCATTAGGACATTTTCTCTACTCCTTTTTAGTCTGTAAACATAAGACCTGAAGTATTTTAATTGTTACAAAAACTAAACAGTGAATTTATTGGTATGTTGTTTGTGTATTTGTGATTTGAACCCATGTTCCTTTGGTATTTTATCATAGATTAGTGATTTAAACAAATGTTCCTGTTATTTTCTCATAGATCAGCGATTTCAAACAATGTTCCTATGGTATTTTATCATAGATTAGTGATTTAAAGAAATGTTCCTATGGTATTTTATCATAGATTAGTGATTTGAACCAATGATTCTGAAGGGGCATGTTTTTTTCACTGATATGAATGCAAAATGCAATAATAAAAAAAAAAACTGTGCCCTGTGTTGCATTTTCAACAAACTTGAGCGTTGTGTCAAAAACATGTGACGTTGATGAAGGCTAACAGCAACGGTTATAAGTTCCTGTTGATGTTAAGAGTATACTCCATAAGTAATAATTATAGTTATTCGTGACGTTGATGAAGGCTAACAGCACGGTTATAAGTTCCTGTTGATGTTAAGAGTATACTCCATAAGTAATAATTATAGTTATTCGTGACGTTGATGAAGGCTAACAGCAACGGTTATAAGTTCCTGTTGATGTTTTTTTGGTTTTCTTCCTTTTGGTGTCACAACTACAGGAAACTGGATTCAAAATGACTCCACATACATCACTGTGCTGTAAGTAATACATTTGCACATTTCATATCGTTATGAGTGTATATAACTGTGCATATGGAGTGTGCTGTATGTGTGCATGCTTGTTGGCAAATTAGTGATATAGAGGTGAAATACAGAGTTTGTAAACTAGTGAAGTTAGTAATTTAAACACACCACAAATTAAAGTTTTATATTTATTTATTACATAATTACTGTGTCTGCAGAATTCAAATGAAACAAATCATTGTTAAACAAGAGGTTTATTTAACATATTTTGTGTCTGAAAATATATAATTTACTGAATACAATCTTGTGAACAAATTTACATCCCTGTTCAACAACAATGAACTGTTTTATTTAACTAATATGAATGGAAAGTATCATATTGTGCAATCGTAAAGAGCTGTGTTTAGTAACACTTCTTCAAATTGTCCCAGACAACCGACTTGGTTGCATTACCTCAACTGAAACAATTTCAAATTAAAGGAAAGGAAAGTGAAACTTTAGATTTATTTTTTACTTTACTTTTCAATTGTTTATTTTTCACTTTACTTTTCAATTACTCCATAAGTACGCTTTTCTACATAAACACACAGTATGTTATACTTTAAAATACAGATATCATCATCAGGTTCTTCTAATTTCTTCCTGCATATAAAATACAGGGAAGTTTCTGGCCTGTATCTATGAACACAATTGCTCTACCTGACTGTGCTCTACCTGTCTAACCTGTTTTTTCTCTCTCTCTCTCTCTCTCTCTCTCTCTGTCTCTCTCTCTCTCTCTCTCCAGTGTGTATAGCTGTGCTGATGACTGCCGCCATCAGCAAGACCAAAGGAGAAACTCTCTCAGACTGCCTCAAAGATAAAGACTACAGTGAGCTCCTGGAAATGGCTGAAAAGGGTCTCCCCAAAACAGAGACACCCAAACATGTTGCCATAGTCGGTGCAGGTATAGCAGGACTGACTGCTGCAAAGATTCTAGAAGACGCAGGTCACAGGGTACGTTATTCACTGAAAATCATGTTAATTAAACTGGTCATGTTTGCAATTAAATTTTTTTCATTTAGCTGGTTTCTGCACACATTTACCAATGTTATTAAAATACTTTAAAAGCTTGATATATTCTTGATAGTAATAATAGTTTTGTATTTTTTTGGTCGTCAAGGTAACCGTCATTGAGGCCAGTGATCGATTAGGAGGACGAGTGGAGACGTACCGAGATGAAAAGGAAGGCTGGTACATGGAACTGGGTGCTATGAGAATCCCCAGCTTCCATAGGTGAGTTCCAACATGTACCACACATTGACTTCAAACAGGCTCTCCAGAGCTGGTACATGGAACTGGGTGCCATGAGAATCCCCAGCTTCCATAGGTGAGTTCCAACATGTACCACACATTGACTTCAAACAGGCTCTCCAGAGCTGGGCATCACTCAAAGTGGTCCTGATAGACACAGAGATTTTCAGTAGGGCTGGTACCCAGTCTTCCCTCAGTGAGTTCCAACATGTACCACACATCTAGAAATTTTAGGCGTTTGGTTAGTTCTTCTGCATACGTATAAAAACATTAACGGAAACAGCATTATAGATAGTTCACAGTGCTTATTCATCTCAAAATAACATCAATAACCCAGCACTAACCCAGTGAATTACGATAATGAAAAAGTTAAATGTACAGTTTACTAGTGAGAATATGATCATTGTCTACTGTATTACCTTCAACAGAATTCTTCAAAAATTTGCCTCCAAATTTGGAGTCTCCTTGAACAAATTTAATGAGACGGACCCACACACATATTACCTAGTGAATGGGTTGCGCCACAAAACCTACGCTGTGAACAGTGACCCGAACATTTTGAACTACGCTCTGAACCAAGAAGAGAAAGGAAAATCCGCCGATGACCTTCTAGACAAGGTCCTGACAAAGGTTAGAACATAATTAAGAAAACATGTGTTAAAACAAGTGTTAAAAGTGACGCAACGGCAGGTGCATTTGTGTAGGTTACATTTTTATATGATGTACAGTTTGTGTGGTTATGTTTTCAGATAAATGTTGAAGTGGAGAAGTTTGGATGTGAAGCCATGTTTAAAAAATATGATTCCTACTCAGTAAAGGTAAGAACATGCTGCCAAATATTGTATTTTAGAATAGTTTTGTTTTTTTAATGCAGACTTTCTATTCAGGACCAGCTCTATGGCCATAGCTGAAAGTTTTAAAGTATAGTCTGACTTTATAGTATTGTAAGTAAGTATAGTAACTTTCATTGGGTGTTGTCTATGTTTAATATGTTTTGAAAACTTTAAAGCTGCACAGTATAGTCAAGTCACACTGCTAACCACTTGTAGCTACTCACATGCTACTCAAATTTCTTAACTCTTATCTAACTTCAACTAAACACTCAATCTGCATTGCTAGCAAATCAATCAAACTTTATAGCAACTCAAGCCACAATGCTAGCAACTGAAACTGTAATGCCAGCAACTGAAGCCATAATGCTAGCAGTTTACGGCTATTATGCTAGCAACTCAAATCATAAAGCTAGTAACTCTAACTATACTGATATCACCAGTAGTCATAATGCTATCAACTATAATGATAGGTACTCAAGCTGAAATGCCAGCAACTGAAGATATAATGTTAGCAATTGAAGATATAATGCTAGCATCTGAAGCTAAAATGCTAGCAACTGAAGCTATAATATTAGCCACTAAAGCTAATCTGCTAAGACTGAATCAAAACTAACATTCATACTATTTACGTATTTGCTATGAATTGATGCTTAGTGTTGTTTTCCCACCAGGAGTACCTGGCCAAAGAAGCAAACCTGAGTAGCGAAGCCATCAGAATGATTGGCGACATCCTGAATGTAAACAGCCTTTTATACACGGCATTCACCGAGATGCTCTATGACCAAACAGATATCAGTGATGGAAATAGGTACTAATTATTTTACCTTGCAAACCAGGGTTTGTGTTTAAAATATAACATAGGATAACGTGACATCTGCATTTTGTGGCTGTGGTTAGCACTGTTGCCTCACAGCAAGAAGGTTTTTGGTTCGAGCCCCAGCTCACCAAAGGGCCTTTCTGTGTGGAGTTTGCATGTTCTCCCTGTGTTTGTGTGGGTTTCCACTGGGTGCTCTGGTTTCCTCCCACTTACAGCACATGTGTTATTACTCCTATCAGTGCCCTGATTAAGGCACTGCCAACAGAATTGGATTTGGTCTGTCTGTCTGTGTGTGCAAAAGTCTGTTATGATATGTTGGGTGAGCAAGTCCAGTGCAAATTGGCTGCCGTGTATGGGGTCATTATTGTAGCAAAAGTATTTGCAAAGCGTGTGGAGAGTTGTGTATCTGTATCTCAATCCGTGTGTCGTAATCAGGTTTGTAAGTGTAAAAAAAAATGTCCGTCTGTATTCAGATTCGCAAGTGTATTGAGAGTTGTATGTGCAGACAAATCTGTGAAAGCGTGCATGGATCTGTAAATGTGTAGACAAATCTGTAAATACGTACGTGGATATTAATGGCTAAAAGTCTAAGTATTTTGCTGCAAGAGCTGAAAATACAGACAAGCATTAATAACAACTCACGCGAACCCTATCAATTGGATGTGTTTTTACACGTGACTTTTGCTACACTTCACCCCTTTGCTTAAAAGTAAAAAAAAAATTATTTAAATATTTGTTTTTATGAATAGCTACTTTGAAGTGACCGGTGGGACTGACAACCTCATCAATGGCTTTCGTAAAAACCTCAACGCCGACATCCTCCTAAAATCCAGGGTCAAACGCATCAGCCAATCAGACAGTGGAGTGACCGTGTCCTTTCAGAGAACTGACCAATCCCCACTCACTGACCTGAAAGCGGACGTTGTCATAGTGACAGCCACGACCAAAGCCACGCTCTTGATTGACTTCCAACCCCCTCTCTCCCCCCACAAGATGGAGGCTCTTCGTTCGGTTCATTACGACAGCTCCACCAAAGTCATCCTCGTCTTTAAGGAGAGGTTCTGGGAGAAGGAGAAAATCAAAGGAGGGAGGAGCATCACGGATCGTCCCTCTCGGTTCATCTACTACCCCAGTGCCGGACACAACAACCCTAACAAGGCTGGTGGGCCTCTCCTTGCTTCCTACACCTGGTCCGACGACTCGCTCCTCTTCCTGGGTTTGAGTGATGAAGATTTGAAGGAAGTGGTTCTCAAAGACCTGGCTATGATCCATGGAGACTACATAAGGCCTCTCTGTACGGGGGTGTTGGTGAAGAAATGGTCGCTGGATCCTTACAGTCTGGGAGCGTTTGCATTGTTCACCCCTTACCAAAACTCCGACTACGCAGCTGAGTTGCCTAGGCACGAGGGGAAGGTGCACTTTGCTGGGGATCATGCAGCATTTCCCCATGCTTGGCTTGAAACGTCCATGAAGTCTGCGCTTAGGGTAACCAAACGCATCAATGGTTCCCCGGGAGTAAATCTAGATGAAAAACGAGATGAGTTGTAATTTGTACATTATATTGAAACACACACACCTGCACACACCCACACACTCACCCCCCCCCCCCCCCCCCCCCCACACCCACACACCACACCCACACACACACACCCACACACACACACACACACACTCACACACCCACACACACACACACACACACACACACACACACACACACACACACACACACACACACACACACACACCTACACATTGCAATTATGATGGGACTGTTGTAACTTCTTAAAAATTTTTTACTTGATATTGTAATACAATTTTTTTGTGATATTCTACAATATTTTATGTATTTACAAGTAACTGTCAGAAAATAAGGGCCCTAAACTGGTTAGATCTAGAAAAACAGATACACACTGCTAATATAGATATAATATAATGCAGATCAGCTTCAGATAAATTATGTATTTACTATAAACAGCCTGATTGGATTATGATAAAGATTAACCTTTAGGTTATACATACTATATATGGCTTGATTTGATTATGTTGTTAGTAAGTTACAATTGTCCTATTTATATTTCTTAACTGGTTGTTGTAATACACAGTTTCTAATAATGTTAAATAATGAGGGAGAAAATCTAAATAGTTTATAAATTTGTTTTTACGTGATTCTTCTGTACTTATTACATGGCTTTTAGTTTTGGAACAACCTTTGTTTTTACAAGTTTCTATTGTACTTAATATATATTATATGATATATGGCGTTTCTGAACATTTTGGGGCCCTAAGGGACACCCTACATAACTGCAAGTTGTTATAAAGTCTTACCAAATGTTTAGATATCATCTTGTACATGCCTTCGGCTCTTTCCTGTTTACACTAGTGATGGGAAGATCAGTTCAGTTTAGTGACATAGTTATTTAAGGAAAACTTAGTAATTGATGGCACACCCCAGCCATTACGAAAACGGCTACCTGCAATAGTGGTTTGTTTTCTCAAGGAGTTCCGGAGAAAAGTTCAGTTTGATAGTGTTTGATAGTGTCAATATTATTTTGTTTACCCTCGGCAAGTACCTTTTGAAGCATTTTGCTCCGGCAAACATTTCCAAACGGGTTAACTCTCTTCTTTAACTCCACTCTTTTCATTTGTGAGGCTAAGAAGTCTCACCTGACCATCTGAGGTAACTCATTGGATGAGCCTAAAAGCCTCAAAGGTGGACAACAGCATTTCCTATAAAAACTCAATCAGGTATACATTAAAGTGTAATTGTCCTAAAATGCCCATGCTGAACCTTTCTGGATAACAAATATGGTATTACTACAAACATATTTGTATTAATATTTCTAAATCATATAATTGAATGTGGGGTGGGATGGTACAGTAGGTGAGACGAGAGGCCTTAATGTGAGGCCTCTATCTGTTCATTTATGTGAAAAACGACTCAAAAGGGAAGAAACACATTTGCTATGTAAATAATGTTTTAAGGGGGCACTCCAGTGATAAACAAGGCCCATCTGAATGACTTTTATGGTGAAAAGATGGGTTGTTTGGGGTATCTGTACTGTGGTGTTTTGCGTACTTTTGGGTTGTTTTGGGTATCCGTACTGTGTTGTTTTGGGTTGTTTGGGGTTGTTTTGGATATCTGTACTGTGGTGTTTTGGGTACTTTTGGGTTGTTAGGGGTTGTTTTGGGTTCTTTTGGGTACCTGTACTGTGTTGTTTTGAGTTGTTTTGGGTTTGTTTTGGGTACTTTTGGGTTGTTTCGGGGTTTATGTACTTTGTTGTTTTGGATTGTTTGGGGTACTTTTGGGTGGTTTTGGCAATCTGTACTGTGGAGTTTTAGGTACTTTGGGGTTGTTTTGGGTTGTTTGTGGTTGTTTTGGGTTCTTTTGGGTTCTTTTGGGTATCTGCACTGTGTCGGTTTGGGTACTATTGGGTACTTTGGTGTTGTTTTGGGTACTTTTGGGTAGTTTGGGGGTGATTAGTATGACCCTCTTACATTAGGGGCCCCCAAACCCAAACCAAAGTCATTTTAACATCTCTGAATGAAAATGAATGACTACTAGGCATACTTTATTATCAATAAAGCTTTTATTTAATAATATAAAAACAGTGAATACTTTAACTAGAACATGTTCAATAATAATAAATCAAAGTGCATATTAATGTAAGAAAGTAAATGACCAAATAAATACAAACATCCATTAATCCATTAACTTTACCGCTTATCCTGTACAGGGTCGTGGGGGGGCTGGAGCCTATCCCAGCCGACACAGGGCGAGAGGTGGGGTACACCCTGGACAGGTCGCCAGTCTATCACAGGGCCAACATATAGGGACAGACAACAACTCACACTCACATTCACACCTACGGGCAATTTAGAGTCACCAATTAACCTGCATGTTTTTGGACTGTGGGAGGAAACCGGAGTACCCGGAGGAAATCCACGCGAACACGGGGAGAACATGCAAACTCCACACAGAAACGCCCTTAGGTCAGGTGGGAATTGAACCCAGGACCTTCTTGCTGTGAGGCAACAGTGCTAACCACAGAGCCACCGTGCTCCCCCTAAATATAAACAGAACGCAAAAAATTTAAATGTAAACTTTCAAACAAATAACGATACACTTTTTAAAAACTGTGCATCTCAGTAAAGTGTGCTGTGTGCTCATGTGTCTGAGGGATGTGTTCATCTTCAGAATGTCTGTTTCCTAGATTTCTTTGATGCAAAGTCATCAATGGGTACATGTCTTTCTCTTCTTCTTCTATGTTGCATTACTGCATAGTGCTATTAGTGTGCTTGTTTTTGGCAAGCAACACTATACTATAATCTCACATATATTCTTAAACGTATTATTATTTTAGCAAGAAATTTGCCACCCTACTCCTCCCAGTTTCTGCACTACATAGACATGAATGGTATCAAAATGTGTGTCCCAATCCCAATATAGTTGCTATTACTTTGGCTTCTGTATTACGTTTTTTTAAATATTCAAGTTTTAGTAGGAAAATATTTCCCATGGGAATGAATGGGTTGGATTGTTCAGAACTAGAGTGTGGCGGTTGGTCATTTGAAAATGTTGACCTACTTTTCTAAACTGCCGCCACTCTTACGTTTTTAAGTCAACATAAAATTGTTTTTACATTTAAATGTTCCCCTGGTTCATATGAGGCCTAAGGTGTTATTATCTAAACTGGGATTTATAGTTTTGACTTTATGTCCGTTTGTTTGAAGACCACGCTCTCCATTGACATCCACGGAAAACTCTCAAATATCCACTCTAACTAAACGTTGCTCATTTCAAGTTCATTGCCGTTTCCTAACCTATGCTCGGCGCTTCCAGTTTTAACGTTTCATAGACATGTTATACAGAGAAATGTTTGCCTGGTTCTTAAGGTTCATACGGTGTCATTATCTAAGCTGTGAGATGTATAGTTTTCCTTGTAGAACCATTTGAAGGCGACCACACCTTATGCTGCTCGGGAGATATTGACCAGGTTGCCGTGGTTTCGAGGGTAAAAATATTAGCGTGCTATGATTACAAGGGTACCGTTAGCCAATAAACAACAGCAGCAATTTCGACTACAGATTGGCAATTTGCTACATAGCAGAGACTACGGACAGCGGAGCTGGCTGGCTGCAAGCACACATCCCAATTTCCCCAGAAATTGTAGCCCTATCTAGCCCTGTCGGTTTGCCACCTTCAAGTTTTATTCTCACTACCCAATGGGGACCCCCTAGTGGTTAGGGGGCCCATGTAGCAGTCGCTTATAGGCAAAAATGGCCCTGCCTCCAGGCCTACCAATGCTGTCCATGGTGCTGGAACCCCCGGCTGGGGTAATGTGACTTCAGAGTAGACGCCACTGTCCATGGTGCTGGCTGT
>JAPMUY010003708.1:0-10695 GCA_026901105.3 Galaxias olidus
AGCTTAAATCTTTGGGTGGTGCCCCCTTAATTATTTAATATCAAATTGATCGATTATAATATTAATTTATGAATTAATTGATAATCTACAAAATTGATAAAGAGTAATTTACACACAATAAGTAGTGAACCAGAAACCCTACAGAGCGCTTACTCAGAAACATTCCCCATCTTCTGGTTCACCACGAGGGCGGTTTGACCTGTTCTGACCGTCCCCTTCCCAGTGAACCCAGGCAGCGTGTTCAGCTCGGCCATCTGCCCATGCAAACTGTAAGCCCGGACAGCTGTCTCGTTCTCTTAGTGTTGACGGTCTCCTGGCAGACAGGTCAGTGTGCTTTTAGGGCAGACCTCTGAAACTGCGTTCAGGCACAGCCTCGGTTTCATTTGTGTTGACCAAACATAACAACGGCTCATTTCGAAGAGGAGTGAACGGGGTCTTTTGTGGATTTTTGGTCGCTCTGGCAGCCCCAGTCGGTGAAATTACTTCATTACTCTGCTTCTAATTGGGTGAAAGGGTCTCTCTGAAGAAGCTATTAGAGGCTCTTTTGGCTAAACCAGGGCAAGACAATAGGCTGCAGCAGCCGAACAGTTTCCACACTGCAGCGCTGCCTTCTGGGAGTCGTATTCTCCTGTAATTATCACTTCAGCCTCTCCAGTTCAGGAGGGGCCAACGGGATGGGGGAGGGGGAGGGGGGGGTCGTTAATCAACCATACAGTTGTGATGATGTGCTCCACTGCCTTCCCGGCCTTGGAGCGAGAGAAGTGTTTACCCAGAGCTGGAGTAGAGAGCCTTGCCAGATGGTTGTTTATTGATTTACCCATGTGACAGGAGAGGTCATGGAGAGAACACAGAACAATACCCAGGGCGGGCTTAGATGCCCTTTGCCACCCGCCGCTAGCTATATTACTGTATTTGAAACTCCACCGGCATGTCAAGACACACCTATGCAGGGTGACACAACACACAGACACACACACACACACACGGAGCAGACTGATCCCCATCATACCCTGCTAATGATGAGAGTCCGTCTCTCGTCGTTGACCCCCCTCCCTTCCCCCGACGACTTGTGCCATTAGCCGTGCCTCTGTGGCTTTCCAGCCACTCACAAGGTGGCCTCCCTCTTTGTTTTGTTCCCCATTCCTTCCCCGGCTTATTACGTCCCTTTGTCTCGAGTCGCTCCAGACGACCGCGGGAGGCGGCGGGGGAGAATTGAAAATTCGCAGGCGCTCGGATAACAGAGGCGACCCGCTAACAATTCCCATAATTAGTCCTCCTCTCTCCCCCGCTTCTCGGCTTTCGGAAGCGGTCACGCTTGGCAGCTCAGCGGTGTGTGATTGGCGGGCAACAAGTGACAGGACGGCAGCGCCCTGCAGCGTGATGGGTGGCACGGCCAGCAGCTGTCCTGCCGGAAGAGACCTCCGTCCCCCGCCTAGCAGAGGGCCCAGCAGCAAAGTAGCACTCACCAGGGGAGCCAATGGAGCGTGAGAGGGGCTCTGAAAATCCAAACCACTTCAAACAGAACGTGCACACACGCAAACACACGCACACGCACACGCACGCACGCACGCACACACACCCACACCCATTAAGCACGGCATTGTTTTTAGCTTAACACGATACTACTTCTGGCCCTGGGATGACATGCCAACAGATGAGACTGGAATGGAATGAGCCCAGCAAGCCAAATGGAGCCCTGCTCTCCTCTCGGGCTGCCAGCCATCCCTTCCCTGGAGCAGGATGCCAGAGGGGGCCTGTGCACACAGAGGAATTAGGTGACATTCTGTTTGTATGTCTGCCATGCTGTCCATATGTCAGTGGGCAGAGTAGTGAAAGAGGGATGAGTCTCTGGTGAGTGCTACTCACAGTCGTGTTGCGTGTTATTTCTGCAAGGTCTCAGGAGGACAGACAGCCTGTGTATGTAGTGTGTGTAGCATATCACATAGGGATGTGTATGGGATGAAATGCGTTCACGTTAACGTGTGTGTGTGTCAACACTGCTCACGGTGGGCCTGAGCGGAGTCTCGCCACAGTGAGATAACAGACAGCCAGAGGAGAGGGAGAGGAGGACAGAGGTACTTCTACCGGAGAAGTAACCCACGCCGGGATTCCCCTTGGCGGGTGGAGCCAGCGCATCGTCAGAGACCTCCTGTGAGAGGCAGCGTTCCCCCGTGGGACCGTCACTTTCCTCAGCCCTCCTCCACACAGAGCGCCAGGGTAAACGTCGCTCTGGCACGGAATGGGCAACGCTCCCGCACACTCTTAAACAAGTCGTGTTGTCACGGGGTTCCCCCACCGTTCACAGTGGGGTCCCCTGAATCAGACTGTCCATACTTAAGAGATTGAAAGATGGTCAGAATGTTGATGTGTTCTCTTTGCCCATGGTTGGGGAACCATTTCTGCACCCCAAGACGGGGAGGAGTGGGGGGCGCACTGGGGTTTGAGGGTGACAGTGTCAAACGGTTGTTCCTGTCGTTGGTTGATGCAGGACATCTTCTCGAAAGGAAACGCTGGTGAGGCAAGCAGCGAAAGCACGAAGCTATGCCGCAATCGGTAATCACCTCTCTTCTCAGTGTGTGTTTCTCTGTGAAAGGAGCACATCCATCTCCAGAGAATGTGGGGGGGGGGGGGGGGAGCCTCCGAGTGAAATGGAAGGGGGCAGGAGAGGTGAACAGAGGCTTGTTCCCGGAGAGGCACACTGCGGAAGAAACGACAAACTAACGCGGCCCTAACGCACTTCTGATCAATCAGCCCGAACCTCGACAAGCAACTCTGACACGCCGACATTTGTCAAGTGTCGTTAACAGCCAAACCTCGATAATGAGGTGGCATCAAAGAACTCAGGCAGAAATACAGACGGCGTCGACAAATACATTGTATTTTCAGGAACACTTCAGAATCGCACACAACAAAAAGAAAAACTATCCTCGCTTCAACGTTATGCAGCACTAGAATAGCCAATAACCCAGGTCACATCTGCCCAACATCCAGCTTTTTAGCTTGAGTGAGTGTTCGCTTGCTCAAAGCATACAAATAAAATAAAAGCTTGACTTCTTCCTCGTCAGCCTTGGAGGCGCTTTTATTCATTACAGCCACGTAGGCTGAGAGGACAGGAGTGGCTTTGCCTTAAGAGTGGTGACGGCGCATTCCCCGCGCGGGCCGCAGAGAATGAAGAGAGGTCGGTATCAGGGCACCACAACAAAGGAGACAACGATGAAAGAATTGGATTTGAAGAAAAAGGTGAAAATGATTAAATCTCTTTTCCCAGAGCTGTCAGCGTGTGTGTGTGTGTGTGTGTGTGTGTGTGTGTGTGTGTGTGTGTGTGTGTGTGTGTTTTCTGGGTCCCAGCAGTGCATTTTCACCACACAGGTGTGAGATACCTTCCCCAAACAAACCTTGTTTTTATGAGGTGATTTCCCTCCGCTCATGGTGAGCGTGCACGCGCCCAAGCACGAACACACACACACACACCCACACAAAATATTGAAAAACAATATAGCATGCCGGGCATGCACACCCAAACAACACACACACACACACACACACACACACACACACATACACATACACACCTCTTTCTCGCGCTCTCTATCCTTCTGACCTTTTCCCACATCAAAAGGTTTATGCTGTGTTTCAATTAACTGCCGGCAGAGTGTTCTATCATCTCTGGGGCTGGCCCACTCAGTGGCTCCCTAATGAAACGCCTCTTTCACACTTCTTAATTACTTTTGTTACGGTCCTCTGTTCCGGGGCGACATGAATAATGCAAGCATGGTCACTTTGGACTGGCTTAATGATTTATTTCACCGTCAACAGGTCCACTTTTATAGTGCCACAGAGAAGACAAAAAACAGCTCATATGATCAAGTCGGCCGACAAAGTAGCCACCAAACCACCGCCTTTGATAGAGCGCAGCGTCACTGACAGAGACGATGACCACGATGAGACAGCGCCCTGCCCTCCGCTGATTACTGAACGGGCGACCCGTCTCTACGTGATGGAGACGTTAGATTGTGTGTGTGTGTGAGTGAGTGAGTGAGTGAGTGAGTGAGTGAGTGAGTGAGTGAGTGAGTGAGTGTGTTTTCTTGTGTCTGCATGTTTGCCTTTTGGGTTTCCCGTAGGGCAGATTGTAATCCCAGACTCAAGAACCTACACACACACACCCCCACACACACATGCGCGCAAGTGGTATTAATCATTGACAGCCACCTCCTCGGCTCCCTGTGATAACCTCTGTTTATTTGACAACAGACCAGGGCAGAGGTACACGTGTAATCTCCCAGCCATCTCTGCCAGCCATCAGCGTTTGGGGCTACGCCCGGAGTACGCGAGGCGGAGCCACACTCCCCGCGCCAGCAGCCAGAGACAGGGATCATTCACAGGGCTTACCTGGCACCGCATTGACATGGACAAACAAACACGGCGGCTCCCCCGCCTCGTCATGAATAATCAGGAGGGGCTTTCCACGGCTGCCTGGCGGCTGAACGTCCAAGATGGATTTGATGGATTGGAGGTTCAACTGTGCGGTCGGCATGTTTGATGGAACGCGTACGTGCATCTTTGTTTGAATGAGTTGTCACGCGTGAGTTGGGCTTGGCTTTACTTCAAGCACCATGTGTTTTTTAACCGATGTACATATCACAGAGAACCAGAACCACACACAACGTCAAGGTTGTTGCCCACAAGGCACGTCTCAAACAGAAAGAAAAAAATGTGAGACCAAGTCGATTATTTTGAATTGTTTACCACAAATATCCTCTTCATTGTCTTGTCTAATGACCAATGTAGCTGCTAGCTAGGAAGTGAAAAAAACATCATTATCATCCTTCAAACCCATCTGCTTGACTTTACTTGGGAAGCAATCGAGGCAAAATCCGGTTACCTCCATAAAACAAAGCCATTAATTGTAATCTAGTTTAATAAGAGCCCACTTAGGTCTGCTAATGTGGCAGTGCTTACAGAAAAACAGGAAGTGCTATTGACTTTGAGCGGCTGCCACTAGACCTTGAGAAAAGCGCTGATGTGTGAATAAGGCATAGGTCTACTGCACACACACCCACCCACCCACACACACACACAGAAAGTAAACAGCGTAAAGTATAAACGCACGTGCACATGCAATCCTGTCCCATGGAGGGACACATCAACAGCAACAAGCTAACAGACGTGTTGTGGGCACTGCATGCTAATATTGCTAGTTTGCCGCAACCCCTTGACGTTTCTGTTTCACAAAGCTGAATACAATATGGGTAAAATATTTTGCTCGACGAACCCCCCAAAAAAAACAACCTGTAATGAATGTTTGGTGTGAACCAGATGGTGAAACAATAACAAGCGTTCTCTCTCAGTCTACTTTCCTATCAAGCTTTTCAAATATTTAAATCTTTTTGGACACCAGAGCACCAGGCACTGTATGCTGTTCCGGTCTGTTACTATCTGTTGTTGCCCTCTACTATTCTGGTAAACTTTCTTCCCACACAAGCACCCGGTTCCCCCCAGGGCACGGTTCGAGTCCCAGGCAGAGGAATAAACAGTGTTGGTCTTCAACGAGACTGGCTGGAATACCGGGCAGGGTTAGACCGCCGACTCCTGGCTCTCTGGGGGCCGTGTGGAGACAAGTTCACCGCTGACAGGGTCACTTTGGCTCACTCTTACACCATCTCCCTCTGCTACCTGCTGGATGGGTCAATAGCTGTCTGCCAGAGGCCAGTACATGCAGACACGCACAGACACGCACACACACACACACAGACCTAATAACACTCTAAGTGTAGCTTGCCTCTGGAAGCTGCCATTCAAGTACCAGGGAATTGTTATAATCCTGTGCTTTTCATTCCTCTACACAGGGCAGGCCAGTCTATGGACATCATTCATTTCCTAAACAGGCTCCTGACGAAAGAGCATCCAGGAGCACAAAGCGGCAGTGGCAGTCACCTGTCAACACGGCATGGTGAAAGTGTGCCGCGGCGCGCGGCGCTGAATAACAGCCCACGCGGCTCGCACGTTTGTAAGAGCCACACTTGACGTCCCCACAGTAAACAAACCACGCTCTCTCTGCTCAATGGCTGCTTTGTCAAAACAAGTCACTCATCTTGGGATTTTTGTTTTAATTTTGTGGGCGGCGGATATTTCCCCGTCACTCCTCGTGCGGTGTCTCTGTGACGCGCCGAGTGATTGCGACGTTTGGATGCTCTCTGGTCAGTGTGTGCGCGCGGCCCTGACAGGCAGACAGGCGGAGTGAGGCCAGGGGCTGGCAGAAAGACGTCGGCCTACCTTTGGTGGGCTCCGTGCGCTTAGGGAGATCCAGCGTGTCGTAGTTTTTGTCGTTCTCTCCGTTTTTCCTACCTGGGAAGAGGAGACGAGGACAGAGGTTAGAGAGGGACACACCGGCTGAACCCGGCAGCCTGCGGAGAGAGCGCTTCACAAAGCACTGAGGGCTAAACACAGCGTCGGACAAAGATGGAACTGACGCATGTACAGTATCTAAGACAAAGACACAGCAATACACACTGCTATTCACACAGTAATGCACTACTACAAAAACACAAATGTCATCACGAGCTGGGGAACCCCTTGACAGATGCAGCAGACGAGGTGATGGGGAGGGGAGAGGGGCCTTTAAGATGAAACTATACTGTCCTATTGGACCACGCCTGAGAATTGAATGAATAAACCATAAATGATCTAGTGTAATCAAAGGGCCTATGAACTTACCTGTGGGTTTACGCATAGACAACTAGCACTAGCAAGAGGAGGGGAGGCTACGTCTACTGGAAGGGCTAGAAGGACTACACGGCACTGTTGACGCTAACGCCTAACGCCCTCGATGCTACTCCCTCACGTTGTGATGAAGACCCGAGGTGAATGAGCGACGCCACTGTCGGAGAGGAGGAGTAGACGGGGAAGGAGGAGGAGGAGGAGAACGAGTCACTCACCTTGATTAAACCACTCCTCTACAGTTAGCCAAGGAAGCAGCAGCATCCAAAAGAAAACACAAGCAGGGAGAAGAGAAGAGTCCAGGTGAAAAAAGGTGAGTGGGAATTATAGAACCAACCAAAACGAGAAAAGTTCAGAGAGCGTCATAAAGTAGTGGGAGAGGCGGAGACAGACGAGCGGAGTTGAGTCACTGGGAAGAGTGGGGAAAAGGGACTGGGAGGGCTGGAAGGGAGAGAGAGAGGTCAAGTGAGATGGTGGAGAAATGTTGAGAGACAGTGATAAAGAGAGACAGATGTAGAGAGAGAGAGAGGTGAAGGGAGCAGTGCTTTGGACCCGTAAGGAGAGACAAGCAGAGACTAAAGCCATTAGCACTCCACAGGGGTCCTGTAGGGAGCGTGCTCAGAGACAGGAGTGTCAGCCCACTCATGATGGAGGGAGTGAGGGAGTGGGTGGCAGCTTATTACCACACAGAGGTGGACGCGAGCGCACACACACACACGCACGCACGCACGCACGCACACACTCATACACACACTCATACACACTCATACACACTCATACACACTCATACACACTCATACACACTCATACACACTCATATACACACACACACACATTGGGATACATTCAGCGCTACCAGGGCTCTGTAGACTGGTAAGATACCAGTCTTGTAAAAAAAAATCAGCAACGTTGCAAAGAATACATTATAAAACAAAAAAAATAAAACAACTTTTAGCCTTCTAAAAGAAGACCGGCTGTCTTTAGAAGAGCACCCCCAGGCCTCGCAATGGCTTCCCACCCCTTTATTAGGGATCATGTGCCATAAAGAGCTAATGGCTACTGTATGTGCACAAACGCTTTCCTCGGCTGGGATGACCTCTTAGCAAATAGGATTTCCCTGTGGGCTATTAGGGGTTAAGGGTCAGAGGCCTGGGGAGGCCGCGCCTCATTGGCTGAGTGATTAATAGTGATGATTGCGGTTGTTTGGGAGGAGCTGGCCATTAGCTTTACAGTCATTAGCCCAGCCAGCTGCTACAGATGATGGGATGATATGAACAACGCATCTGGCCCACGATAAGAGGGCCGGCACTGTATCACAGGTATCAGCTGTGGGCACCAAAGGCTGGGAACAGATTATGTCGTGCAGCCATCATACGTTCTACGTGCAAAACAGCGCAGAGCCAAATATAAAATGCGTCTGTGCACGTAACGTGTGTCTTCCTCAAATATTTGTGAACCGCCTCAATGACTTCATGATAGGCAAACATTTCTGATGATTCTGTGCAAATACCAGCTTGGTACACAACACAGCAGGAGGAGAATGTGACATCGCTCTATCTTCCATACCAGCAGCAACATGAGAAACATCAGCTTTCAGCCGATCTCTAAATATATTTGGTGGAAGTGGAAAGCTAACTTAGCCAGTACAAGCTGGAACAACATATGAATTTCAATCTAGACAATCAGGGGGGAAAGGGCAATGTACAGAAAACGTTTTGTCCCCGTTTCTCTCTCCAGATCTCACCTTTGGCCTTTTTCCCTCCGAAGCAGCCGGCGTCATCTTTCTTCTTCCTCTGGGGCCCGGCGGAGCCAGGGGCCTGCAGGGCCGAGGGGTCCTGGAACTTCTCGGCCCCCGGCACCTCCTTGTGGACGTGGTAGGAGAGGTTCCTCATGATGCACACACAGTTCTCCACCGACTGCACGGGACAGGAGGGAGACAGGGAGGAATGGAGGACGTCTTAACATCTCACAGGGGGCCGATGAGCGCACGCACGGGGGAACATAACAGCATGCTAATGTGAAGGCTCGTCAAGGTGGCTTGATTCATTGCTCATTAGGGCGAGCACAGTGGCTCATTGTTCTTAGCTCATCAATCATGTTACTAAGCACAGCACGACAGGCTCATTTTCCACTTTCATGATATCCATTTAGAAATTTGACTAACTGCTACCTATTTAAAGTTGACAGCGAAACCCGTCTTGCAATACGTTTGGTATGGTTGAATTGGAATTGTGTGGTTGTTCCAGTTTGTGTCTTCAAATATTTAATTTATTTAAACTTGAACTGCCTGTGACGTAGAGTTATTCACCTTGTTGTCCATGTCCTTCTTGCCTACGGCTGATTGGAGGGCATGGAGCAGGGCGTCCACCAATCCGTCGCACTCCCTCAATCTACGGCGGGCCTCTGCCCCATCCGAGCTCACATTTCTGAGGGAACACACAAACACAGGTCAGTACACCATATCCACTCAGCAGAACGGGGAAACATAACTACACTGTTGGGAGTATATCTGTACTCAAACATCAGCTCTGCAAACCACATCATATTACATTTCCACAGAGGTATCCCGAATTGACACAGGCAAAGCGTACTTAAATGAGAATGTCAACTTCACTTCCTCCCTCTAATTCCTTCCCTGCGTGGGACTCCCAGACCGCAGGCAGCACGAGGGCCGTAGTCCTAGGGGCCAGTGCAGCTGCAGCTCTCGACAGACACAGCACAGAGGAGGCCTCTGTCTCTGGCAGACAGCGGGCTCCAGAGACTACGGGGGAAGCAGGGGCTCACAGTGTCTAACCAGGGACATCAGTCAAGGGGGCTTCCAGCCTGGAAAATCCCATTACTCACCCACCTCCAGCTAGTCCTGGGGGACACCTCCAACTCGGTAAAGGCAAGACTGCAAGGGCAAAATTAAATACCACCCCCTCCTTCATCATACACCTCTCAGGACTCTTCAGTGTCGAGTGTGTACGTATGTACGTGTGTGAGTGTGTATGTGTGCGTGTGTCTGTGCGTGTGTGCGTGTGCGTGCCTGCCACTCTTCCAGGGAGGCTCCATTTATCTGTAGGTAAGGGGGGGGGGGGGGGGTCCCGAGTGCCATTATACACTTTGGGCTAATTAAAACTAATCTGTCGGAGTGACGGTTGACGGCGAGTGCGGCAGACACATGTAGGCGTCTGGGCCACTGCTCCTTCCCATAAACCCCCCCCCCCCCCCCCCCCCCCCCCCATCCGTCTTTGGCCGGCAGAAAATGGCTGCCACCGAGCCTCGGCGCCGGGGATTTATGTGACAGGCACGTGTTGGGCCAGACAGACCGGAGTGAAGCTTTTATTGTCGGCCGTTTTGTTCGAGGAGGTGTTCCCTCAAGCAGCTGTCACATTGGATGGGGGACGTTGACGCTACCTCTGTTAGGAGGGGGGGTGGGGGTGGGGGTCGAGGAATGGTGCTGCCACTGGACGGGTGGCTGATAAAGGGAACGCGTGACCGTCTCTTGTTCAGTGTGTCTTTGAGAAGCGTTCTATAATGGGACGGTTCAGCGACGCAGAAGGCGTGCCTAAACGGGTTTAGAGAGCTGCTGTTTGTGTGTCAGTCGATTTTTGGTGTGTTTGTGGGTGTTCGTGTACTGTGTGTCTGTGTGCGCGGGCTTCTGTGTGTGTAGGATTGACGCTGGTCGTATATAAAATAGTTGGGTTCAGAGGTCACCCTGTGGTATTTGTCCATATAAGGACAACAGGGCAGCTGGTTGGGGAGAATGAGATAGACGTAACAGCCTGACTGATGGAGCAGATAGGAGCTCTTCTGACCTCTGACCCTGGGCTCCACTAATCATCACAAGGTCAAAGATAACACTGCATTGAGCACACGCACACACACACACACACACACACACACACACACACACACACACACACACACACACACACAAAAGAATGCACACCTGCCATTAAGCAACCTGTACACACACAAATCCCAAAGAGGTGC
>JAPMUY010003709.1:0-25000 GCA_026901105.3 Galaxias olidus
TCATCCTCATCAATCACATTTTTGAATACAGTCTCGTTCATGGATTTCTTCAGAAAGCTGGAGTTTCTTCTATATTTGTTACCAGATTCATTTTTTACTATATACGACCTTGGTGTTTTATCATATTTTTCTATCACTTTTCCCGGCGTCCAAGTTTTACCCTCTCTTATCAAAATATTTTCATCTGGTTTAAATGTGTCTCTTTCTTTACTTCCTCTATCATGATAATTTTCTGTTATTATTTTTTTCATTTTCATTTTTTCTCAATATCTTTCTGAATCTTAGGAATTAATTCTTTTTTCGGTGTTGGTATGGAAGTTCGCAATAATCTGTTATACAACAATTCACTTGGAGTTACATTGAGACCAACTAGTGGCGTTACTCTATATTCTAGTAAATATTCTTCAATATCTCCATTTTCTTCTTTACATTTCCTCAGCATCATCTTAGATATTCCCACCGCACGCTCTGCAAGCCCATTCGATCTCGGATAAAGTGGACTTGAAGTGACCAGATTAAAATTCCATTGATCTGCAAACTTTTTAAATTCAATTGAATTGAAAGGCATGTTGTCGGAAATAAATTTATTTGGTACACCATGCGTGGCAAATATGTTTTTTAATTCTTTTATGATTGTATTCGCAGTTTTGTCTTTAAGCAGTTTCAACTCAATCCATCTGCTATAGTAGTCAATCACCACAAGAAAATCCTTCTGTCCAAAATTCAAAACATCTGCCGCAATGATCTGAAAAGGCAATTCTGGTATTGGATGACTTAGTAAGGGTTCTTTAACATTTTTTCGCGACCATTTTTCGCATATTTTGCAACGTGAAATAAAATTTTCAATGTCCTTTCCTATTCCTGGCCAATAGATTACTCTTCTAGCCCTCGCTTTTGTTTTTTCAATTCCAAAATGAGCCTTATGTAATTTGGCCAAAATTATTCTTCTTGCGTTTTCTGGTACAACAATCTTATCGTGTAGAAATATGAGTCCATTCTTATAATAAAGTTCATGTCGAATCTTGAAATAAGGTTTAAGACATTCTTCTAATTTGATTTTGTCCGTTGACCAATTTTTATTGATTTCTTGAATTATTAATTGTGATGTTTTGTCTATATCAGTCTTTTCTTTTAATTCGCTTAAACATTTGTCTGCAATAGGAAGATCGATGGCTAAAGTATGAATTATTTCAGTCATAGATATGTCATCTTTAACATTGTCTTTTAAAAAATCTCTTGACAAAAGATCAGCTATGAACATTTCTTTTCCAGGTAAGTATTCTACGTAAAAATCATATTTTAACAGTTTTAATTTCATTCTCTGCAAACGAGATGTAACTCTTGTAAAGTCTTTCTCCATAATCGCCATCAGTGGTTTATGATCGCTGTTGATCTTGATTCTTCGTCCATATACAAATTGATGGAACTTCTCTAAGGAAAAACATATAGCGAGCATTTCCTTCTCAATCTGTGCATACCTTGTTTCGCATTCGGTAAGACTTCTTGAACAAAAACTAACAGGTCTATTATCCTGTAAAAGACAAGAACCAAGTCCATATTGGCTAGCATCGGTTTGTATAGTTATTTGTTTTTTCGGATCAAATATAGCCAGTGTGGGCACATTTGTAATAATTCTTTTTAACTTGTTGAGAGTTTCAGTATGATGTTGTTCCCAACTGAATTCTATGTCATTCTTTATTAGCAATCTCAGTGGAGCGACCTGTTCCGATAAGTTTGGAATATATCTTATTAAATAATTAAACATACCAAGAATTCTCAGCAATTCTTTTTTATTTTTAGGATTTTCAAGTTCCAAAATTGACCTAACTTGTTCAGGATCAGGTCTAATACCCTCACCCGAAATAATTTGTCCTAAATACTTAACATTTTTAATTTTGTATTGGACTTTATCAGGATTAAATTTGACGTTAAATTTTCTTGCTCTTTCCAGAAACTTTACCATTATTTCGTCATGTTCCTTTTCATCTTTAGCAGTAATTATGCAATCATCAAAATATATTCCAATACCCAAATCACCAAACATTTTTTCGTTTAACTTTTGGAAAACTTCCGGACTCGTTTTTAATCCAAAAGGAAGTCTTTTAAATTTATATTTACCAAAAGGAGTAATAAACGTGCAAAACTTGCTACTTTCTTCATCTAACTCAACATGGAAAAAACCTTCTTTCATATCCAAAACAGTGAAAACATTTTTTCCCCTAAATTTTAACGCAATTTCTTCTAAAGTAGGTATCGGATATTGCTCCATGCAAAGATATTTGTTTAAATGTGACGGATCTAAACATACCCTAATGTTACCATTTGCTTTTTCTACAATTACAATATTATTAATCCATTCTGTTGGTTCATCGACTTTTTCTATTATATCTTTCTTTTTCTAAATTGTTTAATTCAACCTTCAATTTATTTTTTACTGCATCTGGCAACCTTCTATGAGCACAAGAAACCGGTTTTGCATTTTCGCCTAATACTATTTTATATTTATATGGAATTTTACCTATTCCCTTAAATAAATCAATATTCTTTTTTACAAATTCAGATTTTACATTCTTACTTTTATTTACATTATCTATTCTTTTTATTAACCTAGTCCTACACAAGTGTTAAGTCCTAGTAATGGTTGAGCTTTAACATCAACAACAATAAACTTTATTTTATAATTTTTTAATTTATATTCACAATCCAAAACAATATAACCTAATATTTTTATTTTCGTATCTCCATATGCTAAGACAAATTTATCTGATCGTTCTAATAATTTAACATCAATGTTTAACGTCTTAAAAACTGATAACGTTAAAACGTTACACTGAGCTCCTGTATCAAGCTTAAAATTAACATGTTGTTTACCTATTTTTATACTCTGAATCCAGACTGATTTATTATTTGTATCAACATCATCTATTCGAATTTCATCTAAAATTATATCAACATCCTCATCGCTAACTTCATTTAATTCATGTATTTTATTAGATTTTTGTACTTTTTTATTTTCGTTTTTACTACTATCCTTATTTGCAAGTCTCTTTTTACACCCCGTAACAAAATGATTCATCTTTTTACAATAATTACATATCTTACCGTATGCAGGACATTTATTTTTAACATGATTCATACCGCATTTAAAACAATCATAGGAATCTATATTTTTATTAGATTTACCAAATTTATTTTTTGTCTTACTCACTACATCCACATGTACATTTTCTTTTATTCCTTTTGTGTGAACTTTACTTGCTTCGGCAGCACGGCAATGACTTTCCGCTTCCTTCAAGGTTAATTTCGAGATCCTCAACAATCTTTCTGTAAGTGAATTATCTCTTACTCCAATAACAATTCGATCCTTAATTAATGATTCTTCTTGTTCTCCGAAATTACAAGATTTTGCCATTTTCTTCAAATCAAGCACGAAGTGGTCGAAATCTTCACCTTCTTGCTGAACACGCGACATAAATTTGTATCGGTCAAATGTTTCGTTTTTATGTGGTTCACAATACTTCTCAAAGGCATTCAGAACTAAACCATAAACTTTCTTTTCTTCACTTGTTAATGACAATGTATTATACACATCGAGTGCATCGGCACCAGCAACATTTAAAAATATGGCAATTTTTGTTTCATCAGATTTTTTATTTAAATCAGCCGCAAGCATATACATTTCGAACGCTTGTTTAAATTTTTTAAAATTATCTCTTACATTCTGATCAAATCTTAGTTCTCCAGGTGGCTTGAACGCTGTAGCCATTTTTTTTTTTTTTTTAGGTTAGAAAAACCGCTTCCAATTAACCAAAACCCAATTCCGAAACTATCTTCTTTAACTGATTTATCTTTTTTCACCTGACACCATGTTTCATTTGGTTACTTAATCCAAACACAGACGTTACTATTCAGATTACTTTATTTTATAATAGTAACGTATAATTAACAACAACCAGACTCGGAAACCGTTTAACGGTTCTCGGCGCTTGACAAGCAGCGTTGCCAACTAAAACTAAACTAAACTAACTAAATATGTAACAAAAGGGATTATATATATATATATATATATATATATATAAAATTTTAGTTTTATTTTTATAGTGTTTAGTAAATCATGATAACTTAGAGATAATATGAATTTTTATTATAAAAGTACAAAATATAAACTTCCTGAGAAATTTGTATCTGCTTCTGAAGATTTCTGGATTGTCTAGCACCTTAGTTATTTGGTTGCTTCCGATTTCATCACTATCTTCAATGTCGGGAAACACATAAGGGGATGTAGCCGCATTATATCGAAGAAAATGCATTTTGTAAATGTTTCCCGTGAACCTCTAATACTTTTCCAACAAACTCCTTCGTGGTTTCTTTTTTTGGTATCCTTCATTAGGACTTAATTCTAAGTTTCTATCAGTCCCAACAGTTGCAATCAGTTTGATATCATTAATATCTTTGGAATTATTTTCTTCTGGGTCAGAACTTGAACTGCAGTCATCTCCCACGTTATTCCCCTTTTCAATAATTTCATTATTACTACCTTCATTTTGATCATTAAAATCTTCAAAGAGAGGTTTACAAAATAGAAAATCGTAAATGACAGGGTAGATGATATGATTTTGAAGGGTGTCTATGAAACTGAAATATATGCAGGTGAAAAGAAGTACAAGAGCACTACGTAAGGTCAAAGAAAAGAACCTAATAAGACGGTGGTAGCTCTTAATCAAACACCGATGTTAAATGTGTTCTAAAATTAGCGTTTATTGGTTTAAATTGGCCTAATTTTTGTACCTAGGTTGGATACATCTTCAAGGGCTAAGAAAAGTGTTATAAAAGAAAACCCATAAGCAGCGTGTCTCAACAAAAGTGAGGTTATCTTACCGCTGAACATCTAAACTTTGTAACGTGAGGAGAGTACAAATTTGGCCGCGCAAACACAAAACATATTAAAAAAGGCACTACAGTTGGGTGCGATTTCGGATATATGTAGATATGTTGGGTTAAATCGACCTATTTTGGGCTCAGGGAATCTGTGGTAGAACGTTGTAGAGGTTTTCACAGACACCTGTATGTAAATATGTGTATTACATACAATTTGCATTTTTTTTGTTTGGGCTAATAAATTTAAAAAATAAATGAAGTGGTAACATCTTTTTGGGCATCCCTGTATATTTCGTCGTTTATTTTTAAATTTAGATATTAAATTTCATATTTTATCCTTAATAGGTAGATTTATCTATAGTTCATTTATAATACATTTTCTGTTGTGCTGAGTTGTTATTTAGCTGCACCAAATAATAGCACCTAAACTATTTACTAGTCTGTATAGATAGAGATAAAGGAAGGTCGCTCTCTCTCTCAGTATATTCGACCAGTTCAATAATTGACGTTTAATTTATGGCCAGTAGCCGAACGCGTCACAGCGTAAAATTACTGGGCCGCATTTTAATTAATAATTAGGTCGCGATTATATGTGCCTGAATATACAAATTCGGCAGCGAATTTGCCCGTTTCACGACCTTATTATTCAGGTATTTATTGCGGCGTCCCGTTTCGTGTAACGTTACGCATATGGACTGTTTGGCTATACCTCGCAAATTTACGAGATTAATTTGTAAAATTTGTTCACGTTCACAGATTTATTTATTCAATCATTAGCTCAGTTTTATTGTTTAAGCTTAACTTAATATTATTTCTCTTAACGTGCAATACAAACGTTAATTTAAAAGTTTTCCTTCCTTTCAACTCGTAGTTGGCGTAATGTTCGAGTGGGTTTCGAGTGGCGAGGTATGTAATTGTTATGACTCGATGCCCTAATTTCACCTAGTAAACTAGTTTAAATTCTTACAACCTCTTGTCACGACAACTTAGAAAAAATACCAACCTCTATAATTTTATTGCAAATACCACCCCCTCTTTCCTTTTTCTATCAATCCGTTTTAATTAAAAAGGAATAATTACTTTAGATTTTCTCGAGAGAATTTAAAACCGTTAATTTACTTTTGATGTCAGTCGTAAGCTGGCGACATAAAAATTTGAAGCACTTGGTGGATAGAGAGCTAGATGGGAAGGGAGGGAAGCTTTACGCCCTATTCATAGATCTGAAGGCAGCGTTTGACAAGGTGAATAGAGGAAAGTTATGGGAGGAGATGAGGGAAAGAGGGATTACGGGTGGGACAATAGACAGGGTGAGGGAGATATACGCAGAGACGATAGCTAGAGTTAAGGTGGGGGAGGAGTTAACTGAGAGGTTCTGGACAACGAGGGGTTTGAGGCAGGGATGTCCGCTTAGTCCCGCTTTGTTTGCCTTGTATACCGCGGACATGGAAGACAGATTGGCCGGTGGGCAGATGGAAGGTGTGGTGGTAGGGAGGAGGAAGTGCATTCACTGCTTACGCGGACGATTTGGTGGTAGTGCGAGGGAGCGAAGGAGATGAAGGCGATGATGCGGGGTTTGGAGAGATACTTTAGGGGAAGGCTCTGGAGGTGAATGTAGAAAAGACGAAGGTGATGAAGTTTTGTAAAGGGGTAGAAGGAAGAGCGAGGATTGGAGGTGGGAAGGAGAGGGAGATAGAGGAAGTGAGGAGTATATATATTTGGGGTACAGATTTAGAGAGGACAACAAGGAAGGCGCGCATGTGAGGGCAATGGCAAAGAAGGCGAATAAGGTGATGGGACAGGTGGGAGAGGTTATTTGGAAGGGATATGGGAAAAAGGAAGATGATGTTCGAGTGCCTGATTAGAAGTGTGATGATGTACGGGGCGGAGTTATGGGGGTGGAAAGAGCAAGGGCTGTTGGAAGGTGTGCAGGCTAGGTACTGGAGATGGGTTTTGGGGTTGGCAAAGGAGACGCCGGAGTACATAGTGAGAGAAGAGGTGAAGGTTGATAAGTTAAGAGTGGAGGCGGGTAAAAGGGCGGTACGTTTTGAGGAGAGGGTGGAAGGGAGGTCTCAGTGTAAAATTTTGGGGGAGTGCTGGAAAGAGATTAAGGCAGGGAAGGGGGTTACGGGCAACGAGGGAGGGAGGAATATTACAGAAGGGTGGGGTACTCAGTGAGGGCGGTAGATAACAGAAGGAGGGAAGGGATTGGGATGTGGAAAGAGCTGGAGGGCAGGGATAGAGATGTGCAGAGGCAAGAAAGAAGGGGACAGATAAGGAGAGAGTAGGTACAACCCTAAGTACGGGGAAATAGTAACGGAGGGACTGCCGAAGTACCTGTCGGTGGAGGGGGATGAGGAGGGGAAGAGGATGGTGGCCAGATTCAGATGCGGCAATGAGGAGAGAGCGAATAGATATTGGATGAAGATGAAGAGAGGGGTTGTAGGCTCTGTGGGGGGAGTGGGAGTCCTTGGAACACTTATTGAGGGAGTGTGACGAGCTCAGAGAGGAGGTGATCGGCTGGAAGCAGGTGCTGGGGGAGGGAGCAGAGGGAAGAGAATGGATGATTTCAAGGCGAAATGAAACAAAAATGAAAACACATTCAAACAATGGACGAAAAGAAAAATGGCATCAGACTGGATCAGACGGGCAATGGCAACGTGGACCCAACCGACTAAACAAGGAGGAAATAGCGATGGCAACTTCTGGAGACAGGAGAAATACACGCGTAACATATGTGGGTATTTACATCAAAGGAATAATCCTCCGGCGAACGGGCAGATATGTGAAAGCTGTAATAAAATGAATCATTTTGCAAAAAAATGCCATAAAAACAAAAACGTTTATAGCCTTGAAAAAAATGGTACATGAAGGTAATAAATATGTTTTTGTAAGAATTGTAATAAAAGCTTAAATTTAAGATTGACACTATGTATAACATGTTACATTGTACATTTATAACATGTTAAATTTAAATTGTGTTCAAGCGATCGATGTAAATGTGACAAATTATGGTGGTCGAAGGTTAGATGTAGTAGAAATTTGTAAGTTAGATTTAGAATTCAAAGCGCAGAATTATAATATAACTTCTTATTAATTAAAGCAAAAGATGGTACAGCTCCAGTGTTAGGTATCAAGAAATACAATCATTAAAATTAATCAAAACTGAGGTTTCTGAAATTAAGGTAAATGATAACATAGTTATCATTAGGTATAGGTGAAATAAAATATAAACCTGTAAACTTTAAATTAAAACCGATTTTCACACCTAATGAATCAGTTAAAACAGGAATTTACTAGAATGGAAAACAGGATCTGATCAAATAATCGAAAATTAATATAAGTTTAAAAATTTTAAATTTTATTTTTTTTTGCGTTTTTTTTTTCTTTCTCTTTTCTTCCTTCTTTCTTTCCCTTTTTTCTTTTTCTCACTGTTATTTCGATAAAATTTTGATTATTATTAAATAGTTACTATTTGTTAACCTATAGTTAAGTAAACGAAACCGGTATAGTAAATTAAACCAGTGTTAATACAAATGTTGATGATTTGTTTTCTTTTTTAGTGTTTATTCATTTTTTTTTTTTTTTTTTTTTTTTATTTACTGTTATTATTATTTTGCTCGTGTTATTATTACTTTGTGCCCTCACGGGGTGATTTACTCATTATGTATCGCGCTATTTGTAAACTTGTAATTAATTTGATGAAATCAGTCTTTCGCTCCTTATTATTGAATTCGTTTATTTCTTCTTATCAATACATCTTCTTTTTTATACTTATTTTTCAACTTTATTTGCTTGTCTGTCGTCCGGCTCTGGGTCCGCGTTGTATCCTGTTTATTGGTTTTTTTGAGCCAGTTGAACTGTTCCGTTGCCTTTTGCAGATGGTTGTAGGCTTCAGCTATGAAAATTGCTCATTTGAACGTTCGATCTCTTCCCGCTCATTTCCCCGCTATAAAGATTTAGTTATACAAAGTAACTTTGACATTTTTGCTGTCTCTGAGACGTGGGTTTACCCACACTCGAATTTGTCCTTATTTGCTATTGATAATTATCAGTATGTGTTTAAGGGTCGTATTGGAAATGTTGGAGGAGGTGTGGGGTTATATGTACATAATTCTCTCCGATTTAAGATCCTTGTTAGTGAAATTACTGTTTCGCTTGAGCATATTTGGATAGGATTGATTATTGAGGTAGTGTCCCTGACGTGGGGGGTTGTTTATAGGCCTGAGGGTAACTTGGGGGAATTTTTGAGGGAGTTTTGAAGATACTCTGTCTATTTTGGCGCCATCTTGTAATGAGTTGATTTGCGTGGGAGATTTTAACATTAATGCTCTTAACCCTTGTGGTCCTTTTAGCCGTTTTTGTCTTTACTTCAAACTTTTGAACTTGTGCAAGTTATTGATGCGCCAACTCGGATAACAAGTACAACAGCGTCGTTGATTGATTTTATTCTTGTCGGTGCGGATACTTCTGTCCGAATGGCCGGTGTGACTCCTGTTCATGACATAGCAGATCACTGTTTGATTTATGTAGTCTTGGATGTAGGAGCTCAGGAACCTGAGAAACCGGGAGTATTATCTTACAGAGATTTTAGTAATTTTGATCTTTGCGCATTTACTGCGGATCTTCAAAGTGCTCCTTGGCATCTGATGTTGATAGCCCTGACATAAATGATAAAGTCTCCCTTTTCAATTTTTTTATTATAGAATTATTTGATATTCATGCACCTGTACGTGTTATTACCAAATGCAGGCATCACCGCCCTTGGATAACTGATAACATTAAGTTGCTCATGTCGTTGCGTGATGAGGCTTATCGTAGGTTCAGAAGGTCGAACTATCCGAGTGATTTTGAATATTATAAACAGCTAGAAACTATACCAACTCAGCTATACTGAAGGAAAAAAAACTTACCTTAGTCAATTTTTTAATAAATTTGATCCACGTATTTTATGGAGTAGGAATTGCTAATAAGAAAAATTGCTCGATTCCAGAATCTATGCTGCTGATGATATGAA
Source organism: Galaxias olidus (assembly GCA_026901105.3). NCBI lineage: Eukaryota > Metazoa > Chordata > Actinopteri > Galaxiiformes > Galaxiidae > Galaxias > Galaxias olidus. The sequence continues at coordinate 9,893 of JAPMUY010003709.1, forward strand.
TGAAAAATTAGGGGTTCTGGAGATGCTGACCTGATTGAATTTTCATCATTGCTGAAGTTACCGATCTGTTTTACATAGAGCTGGCTACTGAGAAGGAAATTATGGAGGCTATACAGTCAATCAAATCTAACGCAGTTGGTGTGGATGGTATGAGTTTGAAAATGCTCGTTATATGCCCTGTGGTGATACCATATATTTGCCATCTTTTGAATTATTGTATTGAGCGCTCTGTATTTCCGGATCAGTGGAAAATTGCTTTAGTTGCGCCTGTACCCAAGTCAAAAATCCTGATCAATTAAAAGACCTTAGACCAATAAGTATTTTACCGATTTTGTCGAAAGTGTTTGAGAAAATAATTGCAATTAGGTTAAGGGTGTATCTAGACAGATTTAAGATTCTTCCCGAGCGTCAGTCTGGATTTCGGCAGGGATACAGTTGTGCAACTGCTCTGCTAGATGTCGTTGATGATGTGCTAAGGGGCTGGATGATAGATCTGTGACTATTTTGATTTTACTTGATTTTTTTTCGAAGGCTTTTGACACCTTGCACCATCCGACTCTCTTGGCTGTCCTCCATCATGTTGGTTTTTTCCGAGCCAGCTTTGGATTGTTTTGGTAATTATTTGAGTGACAGGTGCCAAATTGTAAAGTTCAATAATAATTTTTCGTCTATTGGTAGGGTAACGTCCGGTGTACCTCAGGGGTCTATATTAGGACCTATTTTATATTTAATTTATACATCAAACTTGCATAAGACTTTAAATCATTGTACTGCTCATATGTACGCGGATGATACTCAAGTGTATCATACTTTTAAGATGGAGGATATGGTCGCTGCGAATGATAATATTAATGCTGATTTGACGGCTCTCCTGGTCATGGCCAATAGGCTTTGCTTATCTATTAATAGTGATAAGTCATCTGTGTTGGCGTTTGGAAGTGATAGCTTCGTCAGTATTGTTAAGAATAGTTTTAGGGTAGTTGTTAATGGTAGGAGATAAATATAGTCGATGATGCACGAAACCTCGGAATTGTGCTTGATACTAAGTTGAGTTTTCGGAAACATACTGTTGTTACAAAGAGCTTATGGGGCGCTTAAATTGCTTTACTCCGGTAGAAAACTACTAAATCACCGTCTTAAGGTACAATTGTGTGACGCTCTTGTCCTATCTATTTTCAATTATGGTGATACCGTATATCATTCCTGCTTAGATGTTGAGAGCGCGCCCGCATCCAGGTTGCACAAAACGCGTGTTTACGTTTCATATATGGTATTGGAAGGGAAATCGCATATCTCATACTCTGGGATGGGTTGGTTGACTGGACATGTCTAGGCGTCGTTTATTTCATTCAATCTGTTTATACCATAAGATTATACAACATAAGTGTCCGCCATATTTATTTTAAAAAATTCCTTTAGGACGGATGTACATAACATAAATGTTAGACATAAACACGTACTAACAATACCTAAACATAAATTACAGCTTTTTAAGAAATCTTTTACGTACTGTGTGTCTAACATATGCAATAACCTTCCGAATTGTCTTTGGAAGAAGGGTGAATGGAGTTTCAGATATTCGCTGAGGCGGTTTTTACTTTGTGAATGGGCTGGGACGGTTAGATAATTTGATGGTTGTTAGTTGGCGATGGGCTGTGATGTGGGCTTGGGCTAGGATGGCGGACGTGAGCTGGGATGACAGACTGCACACTTTCTGTATTGTTATATAGATTGGGATATAAATTTATTTGTCATTTTTTTAAACAACATTTATGTGTGGTTATGTTTATGGAGCGGAAGTTGGTTACTTATTTTTCTTTTTGTAATTGGTGTTTGTTTTGTGAAGGGTTGATGAAAAACAGGGGGACTGGGGTATCTCTCAACTGACTCTTCTTTTTGGCAGTTTATCTTTATATAATTATTATTTTTATTAATTATTGATTTTTATACTCATTACGTTTTTACATTATGTATTTAAGCTGTTTATTTTGTATTGTTTATAATGCTGCCAATAAACATTATTATTATTATTATTATTATTATTATTATTAAATGTGACAGAACCAAAAATTACGTTATTGATTCTAATTTTTTTTTAAAAAAGCTAATAATACTATTAGAATTTGCTTAGTATATATTCTTAAAGCATTTAATTGGCTGTCCTAGTTCCAACCGAAAATAGTTTCTTAATTCAGGCATAAATTTTAAATGATTTTTGCTACACCTTTTGATGTTTTGTTCTTGAGAGAGGAGCTTTAATTTGAAAGACTACCGTTTGGAGTATCGGTGGCTCCTGCATTTTTGAAAAATATGAATATTTAATCGAATGTAGGTTAACTCAAGAAAAATTTACATAACTGAACAAACACTAGTATCGGAATTTAGTAACTCAAGCTATCTGAACGCTTGTTACAACACAAACAGCTGTAAAGGGAAGACATACTGGAATGAAATTAAAAGTTAACTGTCTAAATTACAGAAATCGACCTACGATTTGAACTTTTGTGGGACAATAAACTCGTCAGTGCTATTGAAACAATGACGACGCGCACTGTAGAGAAACGAAGAAAAGTGCCAAAGGAAAAACCACGACGACAACGACGGTTGGCGCGACAACGACGACGACGGTTGTCGCGCAGACGGCACAAATGGAACGCCACCCCAACGGACGCTTGTAAACAAGACAAGTTATTTAATATTTCCATAACGGCAGAAATGTTAACGTTGGGAAATATATCGCACATATAACAAAATATTTTAAAAACTTAAAAACACGAACAGAAAAAGCTCTAAATTATTTAATATTTGAAATCGATGATCCAGAAACAACAAAGAAATTTAAGGGATTTGATTTTGATGACGATACAAGCGATGAGAGACGTACAAAAGTAGAATTTATCGGAAATAATTTAAAGCTGGGAGAATTGAGTTCGATTTGCGATGTGTTAAATATTGAAAATGACGCGACTAGTAAAAATAAGCTAGTTGAGATAGTAGTTATAATGTTGTCCGATCTAAAACTTTTTGGATGAGTTATTGAACAACCAAAATTTAGACGATACTGATAACGTTGGGTGATCGCGACTCAGTCTAATAATTCTGACGAGGTATCTTCACGCCGTGGTTGTTAACATTATGACGACGGGCAAACCACGAGCACAATGACGGTCGATTCCTTACAAAATAGAAAATTACCTAAATTATTAATGACCTTTAAAGATGTCGATGAAGCGGTAAACACGTTCAAAGGCGATGACGTAATTCCTGTAAACAAATGGATTGCGGAATTTGAAGAAACAGCTTTGTTGATGGGCTGGGATGATGTTGAAAAATTAATTTATGGAAAAAGATTGTTAAAAATGATGCTCTACTTTGTGAAAGGAGAAAAAGGAATAACAACGTGAAATATTTTGAAAACGAGGTTACAAAAAGAATTTGGGCGCGTAGTTACGAGTGCCACTATTCATAAAACTTTATCCAACAGAAAGAAAAACAAGAACGAAACTTTAGCACAATATTTAATGAGTATGCGGGAAATCGCTGTACAAGGCGAAATTGAAGATGATTTTGAGTACGTTATTGATTTGAATCAATTTTATATGGATGCGCAAAGCATGAAGGACTTTAAAGAAAAATTAAAAACTTTATAGAAGCTGAAAGATAAACAAAGTTTGAAGAAAAGAAAAAAACTAAAGAAAAACAAATGTCAAGAGAAAACACCAGAAGGGATGAAAACGAAAGAAAATAAAGAAGTTCTTCGTTGTTTCAATTGTGGACGAAAAGGTCACCGATCCAGAGATTGCCATGATAGAGAGAAAGGTCAAAAATGTTTCCAGTGTGGTGAATTTGGTCACATCGCTAAATTTTGTAGAAATCAACAGCGCAAGAGAGATGATCAACCTAAACGAACAATGATTATTCAACAAACTGACGAGTTGCCAGGACATAAGAAGATGTTAGTTAATAATAAAGAAATCCAAGGATACGTCGATACCGGAAGTTGCATCAATCTTATAAAGGCTAGTAGTTACATTGGCATTCGATCACCAAATTTTGAAGAAATTACTACTAAAATGCCAGAGTAATCAAAATGACGTTGGGAAGGTTCAAGGAAGAAATCGAAGTTGATAATATAAATGTTTTCGGATGGCATAACATGATGAAGATATGCTTTTTAACTTTTTAGTTGGTAAACCATTTTTGCAAAATTTGTCATTACTATTAATTCTGATGAATTAAGATGGCTCCGAGAGAAACCTGTGGAAAGGTTGAAATTGAAAATACATCAAATGAAGTAACTCACGACAAATAGTTCTTCACCTACGACCGAAGTATTGAATGAAATATTTTTAATCGATGTTGAAGATAATCTTGATATAGGAAGATCAACTTATCGTACACAAATTATGGATTTAATAAAAAATTATACGCCAAAATTGAGTAAATCCACCGAAATCCGAATGAAAATTATACTAGAAGACGACGTACCAGTCAACCAACCACCTCGAAGATTATCTTTGCCAGAAAAAAAAGAAGTGGATAAACAAATTGAAGATTGGTTAGAAAACGGAATCATTAGACCGAGTGCAGCCTGTTTAGGATGTGCCTGAAGTTAGATTCATATTCGAATCCCCACATCAGATTCAGATTAATTAAATTTTATAGTTGACCAGAGGTTCTAAGTGCTCGACATATTAATAGAATAATTTTTTTCTGTAACAGCAGGAAGTGTAGCAACCTGGGACCTAGATAATTCAAATATGCCCTAGTACGCTCTTTGCTTATCCGCACCCTAAATTTTCCGTAGGGACACAGCCGTGTTTTTCTTTTAAATTTTCGACGATTTTTAACTTAAAATTTATTTTCTAGAGAACTACAGAGTGCAGTCCAATAATGAATAAATAATTTTAATTTTCTAGTACACTTCCTCCCTAAGCACCCAAGATCTTGCCGTACATTTTGTTAATATAGAACCTCTGAGTTTTTTTTGTGGATTTTATGTCTAATGACGTAATTCAGTGGAATATACAGTTGATGTCTGTTACACAGATCGACGTACCACTGAATTAATTCAAATAGTGACATCGATATACATATACCTCACGTTTTGGTTGTTCGATCCTCTATGTACATACATTATATTATATGTTTGTAATTAATTTGTTGTGCGTCCCACGTTGTTGGTGTCAATTTGTAATGCTTTCAAAGCCCCACGTTGGCCCCTAAATTTGTAATATTTGGGTTCTTTTAGCGATAGGCACAGTGTATTAGAGGGTCCACTAAAATTATTTAGACTAGTCCCAGGTTCTTGCAATTTTCTCTATTTCTTCAAAAATAAATTCAAAGTTTACAAAATGTTAAACGACGTAAATATTAATTAATTCAAACGTTAATTGCTCCCTTGTGCAAATCGGGGTGAAAGATAGGCAAATTAATACTAGATGGGTCTATTAAAATTATTTAGACTAAGTCTATTTGAAACTGCACTCTCTCTTTTTTCAGATGTAATATTATAAGTTAAAATCTAGACTGAAAATTAAAACAAAAAACACGGCTTGCCCCTACGAAAATCAAGGCACGGTTGATAATCGATTTTTTTACAATAGTCCGATGTTGCTACACTTCCTGTTGTTTCAGTAAATAAATATTTTATTAATATATTGTGTTATCGAATATCTGGTCAACTATAATTTTACGATATCTGAATCCAATTGTTGCGTATTTTTATCTTATTACAAGGAAATGAATAATTATGCAAGCTCCAATTGTCCTAGTCAAGAAAAAATTTTAGTCCCATTGAAATATATGTGGACTACAGAAAATTCAATCGAAAAATTATCAATGACTAGATATGCTCTTTCTATTATGATTTAAGACCTCAATAGATCAATTAGCAAAGAAATAATATTTACTACATTGATCTTAAAAATGGTTTCTTCCACGTGCCAGTTTCTGAAGATAGCAGAAAATACACATCATTTGTTGTCAACACAATTTGACCAATATATATGAATAAAAGACACATATTCTGGGATTTTTTGACTATCTTATATTTGCATCCGCAACAAATCATATTGTTCAATAAACTAAACACAAATGTAATAAAATATCATAAATCAGTAAATGAACATTAACTAGGCAGGTAAGTATGAAACAACCTGGGATAGAAATTTTTAAGGTTTAAAAACGTTCAGCATTTCCAACATAGTCAAGCCCAGACAAGATCCGTATTACTTTCTTTTGCATTTTAAATATGTCGTACATATCGTTTATATAGACAATCCCCAGATAGATATGCCATACGTTTGCCATGCTGTGAAAAAAGTAAGCGAAGTAGACGCTTTTTGTTTCATTTGTAGGTAAATTTTTAGATATAACCTTTATGCAGTATATTGAATTTGATAATTTTCTTTTAAGTTTGTTACATGGTCCGACCACGTTAAAGTTTCAGCATGAATGCCTAGAAAATTTATTTTTTGAATTTCAGTATCTTTGTCCCTTTTTGTGGAAAAAGTTAGTATTTTGGTTTTCTCTGCATTTAATTTCATTTTGTTCATGTCAAACCATTTTTTTGCATCATCTAATGATGTTTGCGTTAAATTTTTAAGTTGCTGAATATCATTTCCTTGGTTGATAACAGACGTGTCATCTGCATAGAGACAAATGGAAAGTGCCTTCACATTTTCTGGCAGATTGTTATATATATATATATCAGAAAAAGTATAGGTCCAAGCACAGAGCCCATTTTTTGAGTATTACACCTGTCCCTACCGATTTCCATTCTGAGTGTATTCCTTTCCAATACAGTTTTTATTAAAAAATTATTTTGTTCTCTCTGATCCAGGTATGTTGAGGCTAATAAATTATATGCAGAATTTATTATAAGCTTTGAAGCCATATTTATGTAATTTTTCTCTTAAAATTCTACAGTGGTGTACCATATCAAAAGATTTTATATGTTTATATCACAAAAGGCTATTTGCGTGTATTTCTGTTGGTCAAAACCATCTGCTATTTTTCTGATAACATTTAGTAACGCTGTAGTCGTTGATTTTTCTCTTAAAATCTGCCTTGTATGCCCATGCTGATATTTGGTTAAGAGTACACATCTTCTTCTTCTAAATATTCCATTATCCTTCTCTTTATGACCATTTCAAATACTTTCGACATCGCCGGTAATATTGATATAGGTCTATATTTGCCACAATCGTTTGGTCCCCCTGGTTTCTTAATTGGTATTACTTTCGCTCGTTTGAGTTCCAGTGGGAAAATACCTTCTGTCAAACATTTGTTTAGTACTACTTTCAGTTGTTTACTAATTTGTTCTTCTATTTCTTTTAGCAGTTTTACTGAAAAGCCATAAATATCTGTTGTGTTAGTGCTTTTCATGTTTTTAATGATTTGTTTGACGTCACAGCTTTCTATAGCTTCTATTGCATTTAAGAACTTGTTTGATTTTAATGTTACCAGATCCACTGCTTCCATTTGACTTAACATATTATTTTGTGTTAAAACTGTTGATTGTCCAATAGCAATGAAATGATTATTGAGAACGTTTGCGTTCAGTGTGGTCTTAACTTCACTCTTAATGCATCCTTTTCCTACTTCTTCCTTTGTTATTTTCCAAGCTGCTTTTATTTTGTTTTCTGCGTTATTTTATATACTTTGCATAAGCTTCTTTTTCGCTAAGTCAACTTCATTTCTGTATTGTTGCTTAAATGCTTTATACGTGTTTTTATGTATATTATCTCCTGTTACTTCTAAAATCGTATATAGCGCATCAAGTTGATTTTTCATTTTGGCTAGTTTAACTGTTTCCCATTTTAAATTTAATTTCCCTACAGACGTTTTTACAGGATGTTCTGGAAACGTCCTTTTAAAACATTGTCATGAGGATATCATGATATTTTGTGTAAGTTGTTTGTGCATTGAGACTTGTATTATGTATTTGTGACCAATCGCTCTCTTCTAATAGACTTTTGAAAATCTCTATGTTAGTAGCGTTTATTCTTCTTCTTTGTGTTATTTTAATTTCTTGTTTTCAGATGTCAAGATACAAGATGCTTTTTGTGCCAAATGATCACCTAAATGAAGGTTGACAGTCTTTACAACGCTTTTCTGCAGTAAAAGTATTACAAAAATGTTGTCCACATCTTTTACCCCCACCTTTGAAGGTTCATCAAACATGGGATACAGACCATACTCTGACATAGTACTTAGAAAATTTTCCTTCACTTTTGTTTTTTCATTTACACAATATTGATGTCTATTTAATATATTTTATTAGTTTGTGTATTTGTTGTATAGAAGTTGAGTTGAAAATGGCGCCTACTAAATCAACAAAACGAGTCTCTCCGGTAAATGTGTGTAAACGATGTTCGAAGGAAGTTAAATTGTTTGTTACATGTGTAAAGTGCAACAAGAACTTTCATCCGAGCTGCATTCTTAAAGTGCCCGGTATGTTTGTGGACGAGGAGGCCAGAATTTTCTGCAATAAAAAACTAACCTCAAAATGTACTTGCGCGGAAAAGCAAGTAAATAATTAGACTGAAAAAAAAAGATTATCTGAGGTAAATTCTCGAACATTTGACGACACTTTGGTCGATGGATCTATGTTTCTGGATGAAATTGAGTGCATTGATGATGAGAATGTACCTATTGATCTAGTCGATTCACATGATCGCTTAAATGAAAATCGATTCACGTGTTACATACGGTTTCATCTCAATCTCAAGTAGAAAAATTGGATTTTCCAGTGAATACAATAGTACCAAATAATGAAACCTTAGTCCTGGATCGAAAAGAAACATCGATAGAAGAATTAAATTCTGATTCTCAAACGCCTTCTAGTGGACGTGAAGTGAAAACGAAAGAAATAACGAAGAAATCTTCACATAATGGTATTTCGACCGGTATTTTAGCGCTGACGATTCATAATGGTGGGGATCGTGAACAACAAAAGGCATGTGAAGGTGGAAACGGCGCCGCGATAGATTCCGTTAGTATCGTACTGGGGCCCGTGGTGATAAGACCGGAGCGAACTGGAGCCAAAATCGCCGAAAAACTACGACGTCATTAGCTGCTGATTCGCAAAATAGAATTTTATTACTCTCTGACAGTCAAGGACGATATGCGTCTAAGATTCTTGGCAATCTATTGACCAAATCTTGATGTAATTTTTAAACCAAATGCTTGCCTTGTAGAATTACGGACGCTGTCGCTTTGTCGAAATTTTTTACAAAAAATGACTACGTTATAATTTTCGCAGGTACAAATGACGCACTTCGTGGTAAGAAATTTGATAAGTCAAAATTACACAACATTATATCTAAACTAGGGCACACAAATGTGATAATTATGTCAATACCTTACATCAATAGGAACTTTTAAGATTAATCAATTAATATATGAAATGAACTGTAGTTTATTTGAATATTGTATGAAATATCTAGATAAGTAAGGATTTAATTTATTTTGACGTTGAAATGTAGTAGGAAGGATTTAAATAGGGTGGTATTCACCTGAATGATCATGGGAAGAAAAAAATTTTTAATGCGTTGTGTAATGTTATTGATGCTCATAGGTGATTTTTTGTTTTTTAATGATACAGTAGTAAATAAGAATTTAATATATGTTTATTGTCCCGGAATGCACGTCGGCTTGTGTTTGACAATGTAACAGTCTTTGAGCCTGCCTTCAAGACCGATCCCAATACCGGAAGCTCCGTAATTCGATGTTTTCTGTTTTTCATTTGAATGCTCAAGGGCTGCGACCCAAGATAGGAGAGCTTGAGGTGTTTCTTGAAACACATAAAACGGTTTTTGATTTTGTCTGTATAAGTGAACACTTTTTACAAAATATAGATTTTGAACTTGGGATGCGGATTGGAAGGTGGATTGCTCGCTCGTCTTTTGCTAGAACTGTCCACGTTCATGGTGGAGTAGCGATTTTTACTAAAATAAACCGAAAATGTAGTATCTTGGAAAATATAAATAAGCTTTCAGTTGAAGTTGATTGTGAGTTAGCAGCTTTGCGATGTGAAATTACCATGGCGATCATTGTTTGTGTCTATAGATCCCCATCCGGCTGTTTTGTTAACTTTAAGAATATTATTGAGCGTGTTCTGGCTAGTTTGGCCGACTGCAGAAATGTTATGGTCATGGGTGATTTTAATGTGAAATTTGGAACCTGCGATACTAACGCTATCGAACTTTGTAATATCTTTTCCGCTTTTGGTTTTTCGCCGACAATCTCACAGCCTACTCGGGGAAAAATTGTCTTGACAATGTTTTTGTTAAATTAGAACAAGACGTAGTTGGGTCTGGAGTAATCATAAATAATATCTCTGACCATCATGGTCAATTTGTTTCGGCTGTATTCGTCAAAATCTCCGGTCAGATACAGTACTAGCAGTGATAGGCCAATCAGTGTTGAAGGCAACATTGGTTTCTTTGAACTCTTTCAACAGTACTCCTGGGAACGCCTATCTGATAGCAGTCTTAGCGCTAACACTAAATTTAATTACTTTTTTGATAGATTTTTATCTACATTCCATACAGCATATCCCATAGTTAGAAGACGGGTTAGAGACAGTGATGGAGGAATAAAGTGGTTTGACAGTGCATCGTCAGCTAAGAGAAAACTATGACCTGGCTTCAAATCTTTTAACCGTTTTAAATCAGATAATTTTAAAGAAATGAGAGAAAGGCCAATTGTCATATCGTGCACGGTTTGACAATACCAATAGAAAACGTCTAGATCAACAGCGTGTGGATTTACAAATGAACAATAGTACAACCGGGCAACTACCATTGAGAAAATGAGTGGGATCAAGCAGTTATGCCTCTTTAAAAATGAAAACAAGCCATATTCATATAACTTAACCAAAATACTTTAACGGAATGTCAGGTAAAGTAATGTAACTATTTATAAAGCACCTTACAAAACAGCGGTTGGCTGCACATGTCAAACTTTGGAAATAAAAGATAAAAAAGTCTTTTTTTTTTTTCATTTGAACTCGTCCACTCCACGTAAAGGGGTCGCTTGACAGATCCTGGATCTGATGTTGACAGCGCAAGACGGTATGGCTCTACCTGTGTTATGGGTTAGGAGGGTGAACCCCTATGTGGGCCAGGACGTGAGGGAGTCTAGCTGATACCATGATATCCTGGGGTACACGCCATACACACACACACACACACACACACACACACACACACACACACACGCACACCATGCACCACACACACACTACACACACCATACACACACACACACACACACACACACACACACACACACACACACACACACACACACACACACACACACACACACACATGCACACACACACACACACACACACATACACACCATAGACAACACACACACGCCATACACACACACACGCACACCATGCACCACACACACACTACACACACCATACACACACACACACACACACACACACACCATGCACCACACACACACCACACACACCATACTCACTATAGACAACACACACACAACACAAACACCATACACACACAATGCACACCCCACACACACTCACACCATACACACCATACACACCATACGCACGCACGCACACACATCATTCATAACACACACACACACACACACACAACACAAACACCATCCACACCATCCACACACACACGCAACATACAACACACATCATTTCTATCTTTAATGCAGACACACACTCAGACAACGGTAAAATCAACCTATAGATCTCTCTCTCACACACACACACACACACACACACACACACACACACACACACACACACACACACCTCAGGCTACAAGCCCCTACACGGTTGCCTATCCCCTCCCCAGCTACCCCGATCCATCAGCAGGTCATCAAACGCGGTGTGTGTGTGTGTGTGTGTGTGTGTGTGTGTGTGTGTGTGTGTGTGTGTGTGTGTGTGTGTGTGTGTGTGTGTGTGTGTGTGTTTAGGAACAGATTCCGAGGCGAGGCACTGTACAGGCATGTTACCGGGGGATTATCACGTTAGCCCCTTCAACCCCACACTCACTTCCAGACCAGGAGCGGGCTCTTCTCCTCCACACACACTCACATCATCAACCCTCCACCTGTGTGTGTGTGTGCGTTTGTGCGTGTGTGTGTGTGTGTGTGTGTGTGTGCGTGAGGCTCCTCGTCGAGAGAGAGATCTACAGGTTGATTACGCTGTTGTCTGAGTGTGTCTGCGTGCATTCAGATAGAGATGATGTGTGTTGTATGTTGTGTATGTACAGTATGTGTATGGTGTGTGTGTGTGTGTGTGTGTGTGTGTGTGTGTGTGTGTGTGTGTGTGTGTGTGTGTGTGTGTGTGTGTGTGTGTGTGTGTGTGTGTGTGTGTGTGTGTGTGTGTGTGCGTGTGTGTGTGTGTGTGTGTGTGTGTGTGTGTGTGTGTGTGTGTGTGTGTGTGTGTGTGTGTGTGTGTGTGTGCGTGTGTGTGTGTGTGTGTGTGTGTGTGTGTGTGTGTGTGTGTGTGTGTGTGTGTGTGTGTGTGTGTGTGTGTGTGTGTGTGTGTGTGTGTGTGTGTGTGTGTGTGTGTGTGGTTACAGGTTTGACAATAGAGGCACACCTATGCGCTGAACGACATGCCACAATCCGTATCCAGCTAAATAATAACATCCAAAGTGCAGTGTCCTGTATTCCAAACAAAGTCAAAAAGAAAATGCAGATAAGAGATTCAGCCATTTGATGTTTTGGTCCCCAGATTTGAGGGATTGTTTGGGTTTGGCATCCATTTTAGGCATCCCATTTCTTTTGGCGCATCCCAGAGTTTTCAGTGGAACCGCTTCCCAAAATGAACGCCACGTAAGAAATGGCCCCTGCTTTTTTAAACTCTGACTAACAGATTTTATCTCTATCTATGCGACAGCTTAACATAGTTCCACCTTGAGTTACTGACAGTTTTAAGGACAGGGGGACTATTTTAAACGTGACACACACACACAGACACAGACAACACCACCCCACCCCCTCTCTCTCTTTCTTTCTTTCGCGATTTTTGAAGCGAATGTTCTTCTTTTGAAAATGAAAGAGATAAGACATCTACAACGGGAAATAAAGAGGTCGATCATGTCTGTCTTTCTGGCTCGCTCAGTGGAGATAGCAAAAGACAAATATAGGGAAGTACTGAGAGAAAGAAAAAAGCAAATGGTTCCCTTTGAGTTCTCAAGGCCATAATGAGCACTTTCCCTTTACTCAACAGCTCCAGAAGGAGATTGTGAGTGTGACTCATTTCTGCATTGAGTTGCTTATGCGTGCCTTTCCCAGTGTGAGTTTGTCTGTGTATCGTGTGTGTGTGTGTGTGTGTGTGTGTGTGTGTGTGTGTGTGTGTGTGTGTGTGTGTAGTGTGTGTGTGTGTAGTGTGTGTATGTGTGTGTGTGTGTGTAGTGTGTGCTTGTGTTGTGTGTCTGTGTGTGTGTGTGTGTGTGTGTGTGTGTGTGTGTGCGCGTGTGTGTTGCGTGTGTGTGTGTGTGTGTGTGTGTGTGTGTGTGTGTGTGTGTGTGTGTGTGTGTGTGCTTCCCTGACAGCCCTGTGTAAAGTGTCTGAGGTCTAAATGGAGAAGCTAGAGGTCAGAGGTCAGGACCAGCCGTTTTACTTCCCTACCAACACACACACACACACACACAAATACACCAACTCCCCAACCCCCCTCCCTCGCAGTGTTAGACTGTAACAAAGTAGCTAGGAGAGGGACCTCCCGAAATAACCTTTGGCCCCCCCATCCGGACGTGCTGGCTGACTCTAAAGGTAGACTGGGTCAGACGGTGTGACAAAGAGACCCCCCCCCCCCCTCCCCCTTCCCCAACTCCACCCCCCCAACCCCGGTGAGTGTTTGGCCAGGTCGCTGTGGCAACCGTGGAGGGGGAGTGGCGGGAGAGGGATGTCAGCAAAAACCAAACCCTGGTCCAACCCCTGGTCAGTCTATATTAATCGAGTGAAGAACAGCCCCTAAGGATGAGTGGTCAGTCCATATTAATAGAGCAAAGAACAACTGAAGAACAGTCCTAAGGATGAGTGGTCAGTCCATATTAATAGAGCAAAGAAAAACCTCTAAGGATGAGAATTCAGTCCATATTAATCGAGTAAAGAACCACCTCTAAGGATGAGTGGTCAGTCTATATTAATAGAGCAATGAGTATTCAGTCTATATTAATAGAGAGATTAATCTCTCTGTCTCTGGGGAATAAATAATAATTGCTCTGTACTTTCCCCTCTTGGAGTCCGCGATGACATCATGAACTGTTTTCTTTCTGATGGACGGCATAGCAGGTGATCCTGCTCTCTCTTTCTTTCAGTTTCTCTCGCTCCCTGCCCTCCGCCCTCCGCGGCCTCAAACCCTCCATCCATCCCCCCGCCCCTCCTCCCTGGCAAACACGTCTCTCTCCGTTCTCTCGATCCTTCCTCTCTTATTTCTCTCTGCCCTCCCTCCTCCGCCCTGTCTCTCTCTCAGCCCTCCCTCCATCCTCCGCCCTCTCTTTTTCTGCCCCCCCTCCGTCCTCCCTCTCTCTCTCTGCTCTCCCTCCGTCCCCTCTCTCTCTCTCTCTCTCTGCCCTTTCCCGTCCTCCTCCCTCTCTCTCTCTACCCTCCCTCTTCCGCCTCTCTCTCTCTCTCTCTCTGCTCTCTCTCTCTCTCTCTCTCTCTCTCTCTCTCTCTCCCTCCCTCCCTCCGTCCTCCTTCTCTCTCTCTCTACCCTCCCTCCGTACTCCTCTCTCTCTCTCCTCCACCCTCTCTCTCTGTCCTCCGCCCTCTCTCTCTCTCCCTCCCTCCGTCCCTCCCTCTCTATCTCTGCCCTCCCTCCCTCTGTCCTCCCTCTCTCTCTCTACCCTCCCTCCTCCGCCCTCTCTCTCTCTCTGCCCTCCCTCCGTCCTCCCTCTCTCTCTGCCCTCCCTCCCTCCGTCCTCCTTCTCTCTCTCTACCCTCCCTCCGTACTCCTCTCTCTCTCTCTCTGCCCTCCCTCCATCCTCCCTCTCTCTCTCTGCCCTCCCTCCCTCCGTCCTCCCTCTCTCTCTCGACCCTCCCTCCGTACTCCTCTCTCTCTCTCTGCCCTCCCTCTCTCTCTCTCTC
>JAPMUY010003709.1:30000-40000 GCA_026901105.3 Galaxias olidus
TGTCACATGGGCATAGCAGGTTAGCGATAACGTGCCCGCAGATTCGCCGGGAAAGGGGGGGGGGGGGGCGTTGCATGAGAGAGAGAAAAACACAAACAACCATAGACAAACAAAGTCGACGAGGAGGAGGAGCGGTGAAGGGTTGTTTGGAAAAGCCGAAAGCAATTTTTGCCTGGCCTGAAAGAGAAAAGGCCACGGGGGAATTGCGTCATGCAATCACCTTAGATATTGCATGGAGAGAGACTGTTGCGTTGCGTGCGTAACGCGGAACGGTGGAAAGGTGAAAAAGGCGTTATCGCACCGCCATCGGTTGCCCTGGGCGACCTAGTGCTTTATCGCCCTCAACACTGACTCTAAGTGTCCGTGAAGAAATTATTGTTTCATTTTCTAGGAACTCTATCTCTATGTCTTTGGACCGGCGCTGTGCAGGAGCACCGTCTGGCGCAGGCAGCCCTTTCTGGCAAACACTGCGGTTTCACACACCGCTAGAGACCTGGCTTAAAGAGACGCCTGCTGTTAGCCCCTCCCAGCTCCCTCTTCGCCACAGGAAACCACCACTTAGCAACAGGGGCAGAGCAGGGAAACTAAGGGGCGGGTGGGCCCCCCCAGGGAGAGGGGGGACCCCCCGGGGAGAGGGGGGAAGCCATTTTGGATCAAACCGCGGTGAAATAATACAGGCTGACTTGTGTTGGAAACTAGGGGTTAAGTGTCCAGTAGGGAAAGTCATTACGGATCAATGGAGCATTGAAGAGGAGATTCAGGGGAACTGAAGGGTTTAAGAGATTGGTACAGAGCCGGTAGCTGACAGAAGACATTGAAATAATATTGGATGACTGACCGGTAAATGTGGGTTAAGTTAGCGTCCCGTGGGGGCGGCCATTACGGCTCAATCATCATTGAGAGGAGACGAAGGGGAAACTAAAGATAAGGTCTCCCGCGAGGGGAGCCATTTTGGATCAAAACAACATTGACACAATGCAGAAAGGCTGACTTGGTGTGGGGCTACGCATCCCGTGGGGCGGCCATTCCGGCTCACTTGACAAGAAAGGCTCAAGGTGTCCGTGGTGGGTCCTGTTTGATCGCAGTTTGAACACAGTAAAAGCCAATCGGAGTCTATGGAATAGAAGTAAAAAAAACATGTTTTTCTTTGGGTATTTTTAGGTTTTTCTTTGTCCTTCGTTAGCAGACGTTAGCAGACCCAGCTGCACACTCCGTTTAACTTGGTTACCTAGAAACATGTCAACGTTAGCCAATCATTAACAAGTCTGCCTGCCTGAGTCAATTACCCATAAAGCACTGCATGTCAGCACAGAGAAAAACAAACACCCCCTTTCACTAATTCCCTCCATCCCTGTTTTCTCTCTTTTCTTCCTCTCATTTTCTTTCTCCACAGGACAAATATATGTTGCTTTTTTAAGAAAAGGCAAAGAGAGGGAGGAAAAGCAAAAGGGAAAAAAAAAACTTTCTTGCCAGCCTTCTGTTTGACCTTTCACCTTGCTAGTGGAGAGATTAAAGGAACTGAAGGGCCGGAATGCTCCGTGACTGTCCAATAGCAGCCTGCGAAACAAGTCCAGCTAAGGTAATGTACAACACTGAACTGAAGTCTGTACAGCAAATAATGGCTCTCTATGAAACATAACAAAAACTCAGGGGTGATTTAAATCTCTGGTAATCACTAAAGTAACTAATGCAAATTTAGATCATATCATACAAATAATCATATAATACATTTCGTTAATTCCTAAAGTAAAAATATATTTGTTGCTTTGTCAAATATTGGTGTATTAATCTGATTGAATTACTACAAAAGATACATTTCAAATTTGCTTCACTCAAGTGTTCATAGTTACACATTGTCGTTTTGTTAACCTTTTTAACCACTGCAACATTCCAGAACAGGTCTAATGGCTAACTGTCAGTTAAACCCACCATTTAACCTCCCGACAGACCAGCTGGACCTCGTCACCGTGCACAAACTGTATAAGGAACATAAACAAATGCATAACTGCCAGACCCCCTTTTCCTAACTAACCATTTACAATCTGGTACAAACAGAGGGACCCCATCTTCTCCAAACAACCTGTGTGCCCTGTCAATGATTTACAGAAAGAACGGAAAAGAACACAGGATACGAAGAAAGCGGCCATTTTAGAATCCATAAAAAGGAGGGTAAACAATGAGGTAAGTCCAAGAGGAAAGACTGTGAAGTAGGTGAGGATAAAACACGCTGGTTTAATGAGGTAAGTCAAAGAGGACCGCCACTGGCAGATGAGGAGAGAGAGCACGCTCGTTTAATTCGGGTCACGAAGACATAATGCAGTTATGAAGGACGAGATGAAGAAGTATTTAAAAAAAAATGTATATCATTTTTGGAGAATCGGTATGTGTGTGTGTGTGTGGGGGGGGGGGGGGGGTAGAGACGACAACTACAAATCGCAGCAGCCTGTGACGTGCTGAAAAACTACAGACCCTTTCTGCGTATGAGCAAGATCTTCCAGGAACAACAGAAGACATTATACGGGACACAATGTATTATTAAGAGTTACTATAAAAAAAGGCAATTACAAAATCCTTGTACATAGTTCTGAAATCGGACCCTTATGAGGTCCCTAAGGTCATCCTCTATGCTATTTACAGTTTTGAAAGTTTTATTTTAGGTTAGAGACCACGTCCTGTGAGTTGAAGAGAAACAGAGGAAGATAAATGTTTAAAGGAACTCTTGTGGCACTTTGATGGCCCAGATTTTCTCTCTCTCTCTCTCTCTCTCTCTCTCTCTCTCTCTCTCTCTCTCTCTCTCTCTCTCTCTCTCTCTCTCTCACTCTCTCTCTCTCTCTCTCTCTCTCTCTCTCTCTCTCTCTCTCTCTCTCTCTCTCCCTATATATATATCTCTCTCTCTCTCTCTCTCCCTCCATCCCTCTCTCTCCCTCTCCCTCCCTCTCGTTCCTCTGTGTCTCTCTTATAACACACAGTCTGTATGGACCATGGAAACAGAGGATGACCTCCTGCTAAACCCGGCATCACATCATGTCGAGTTTACCTAACGGTGGACCAGTGTCGGTCTCTCTGCACCCCTCACCTAAAACATTATCGATCGCCAGCACGTTGAACCCGGTCACGTTCAGCGGCCAACCATTGAACGGCTGGACAGAGCCGGACAGCCGCAGGAGACGTGACGCTACGCCTCTGCTCGCCGTCCCAGTGGGACTGCCCTTTGGGAAACCCTGTGTGCAGCAGGCCTGGTCGTAAACCTTATCTTTGTCCATCGGAGGGTCAATCAGCAACTCGTCCCGAACCGAGATGTCTACGAGGGTCGGAAATGACATCATCAACAGATGTCCAAACACAAGTTTAGAACCAACTATTTTGCCAGCGTGTCCCCCTGGGGTCGAACGCCCTACGGATCCAAAAAACACATCATTTTTTCTCACGAAAGGTCACCCGA
Source organism: Galaxias olidus (assembly GCA_026901105.3). NCBI lineage: Eukaryota > Metazoa > Chordata > Actinopteri > Galaxiiformes > Galaxiidae > Galaxias > Galaxias olidus. The sequence continues at coordinate 33,443 of JAPMUY010003709.1, forward strand.
GGGTCAAATAGTCAACCTCTGGGTCTCTCTGTCCAGAAGAAAACACTTCTATGGGAGAAGGGGGGGGGGGGTGTTTAAAAACCTGTCCCGAAACCGCCGCTAATAAAAGAAAACGGCCTCACGTCCCACTCTGTCATCCCACCACTTAAGGCTAACGGCCTCTTCGTTTAAAACAAGCCTCCTAAATCCTACGCCGATAAACCCGCGAACTCTGACCCCTCGAGTTCAAAATGGCCACAGAGGGGGGGCACGTTTCCCTTGATGACCCCCCCCCCCCCCCCCCTCCTTTTGCTGCCTCTGTGCTCTCACAAGGTGGACGGAACGCTGCGACAAACAACAAGACGCAGCACCACCTCGATAGAGCCAGGACATGGGCCGTTGCCGTAGTTTTATGGCTGTTGTATCTCCTCTACCTTGTCCCTGGGACCTTGACCTTGTGAACTACAATTCCCACACTGACCCCCGGGGCTTTTTTTTTCTCAGTGACCCGGTTAGTGGGTTCTCACAGTATAATTTATGGGTATTGGAGTCATTTGGAAACCTGACGTTGCCCATAGGGCATGGTCTTCACCTGTAAAAGGGTCTACCATCTGTTCAGAGAGAGAGAGAGGGAGAGAGAGAGAGAGAGAGAGAGAGAAAGAGAGAGCGAAGAGGAGGGGTAAAAGCCAAGGAGTAACAAAAAGATGACAGGTCTAACGGAAGTAGACAGAAGGAAGCGATAAACGGTGAAATAATTCACTTCAATGGGAAAGTGTGTTCACACTTTTGACTGGTATATATATATATATATATATATATATATATATATATATATATATATATACATATATGTGTGTACGAAGACAAAAGTGACAAAAGAGGGGATTGGAGGAGAAGAGAGAGGGATATAAGTGCAGAAAGGAGGTGCGGACAGGTGTGTGACCTGGTTGGCTTTGGGGGGGGGGGGGTTGAGGGGGGCACGCCGCCCGGGGGTGGTGGAGCAGAGAACACACGATTAGGGGTGCGGTGGGGGGTGGGGTGGGCTCTGGGTGAGGAGGGGGGTGCTGGAGAGAGATAAGGTGGAATGTTGACGCTAACCTCCTCCTCCTCTTCGGCAACGGTTGGCTAGTCCCCTAAAGCGGAGCGCTGTTCCAGCCCGGACCTGTCCGCCTGTCACAGACTCCATCTCTCCTAAATGTCACCGGGAGGATCCCACAAGGGGATTGGGAATGCCGTCGCTGCGGGGCTGGTATTTTTGGACAGGGCTCGGCGCTGCGCTCATGTGCCAGGTGGGGAGGCCTCGTCTAATTGGTGGAGCGTAACCCAGAGGATTGTCCCGTTCAAACTATCTCTCTCTCTCTCTTAACCCCCGGAAATCAATTAAGGGGAGATTCTTTTTCTCGGAAGGAGAGCGGGACACACGGAGCCGTGTTGAGGCCCAGAGGCGGAGATAAAGACGAGCCTGCCTTGAGGAAGACGTCTCCTCTGATGGCGTGCTTCTGCAGCTTTGTAGCCGAACGTCTGCAGCGTATTTAGACTGAAACCGACGGTCTGACACAACCACTCACTTCAGCCCCCGAGCGGGAGAGTCAAACGGAACAAATCCATATCGTCCTACTCATAAACGTTTATATCGCACTTAAAAATAAAAAAAAATTCCAACGTGAACATAAGTTTTTTTTTCAGCCTCAGACCTACAAAAGAAATCAGATGGTACAATACCTAGCGAAGCACCCAAATATATTACATCGGTGACGTAGCGCTGACTTGTGCTCCACTCCACTGTCTCAACCCCCCCCCCCCCCCCCCCAGCCGCCCCACCAACCCCCCTCGCCATCCCCAATCCTCACCCATCCCCCCTACCGCAATCCTCACCCTTCCACAATCCTCAACCGTCCCACGTTGCATGTTCCCATTCCAAGAATCCCACCGCGGGAGCGGGGATTTGAGTACAACGTAATCCCCGGCACACGAAAAAAAAAAAAAAAAAACAGCAAGAAGGTGAACGTGCCAGGGGGGCCTCGCCACGGAGAAACGCAGGTGAGGACGATGATGATGATGATGATGATGTGAAATCCCCCCACTGTCAATAGCCCGTCACACAGATGAAACCCTGAGTGAGAGGGGGCCCCTCCCAAAGGACGTTTAGGAGGAGGTGAAAGGCGACGTGACAGGTACACGCAGGGTGTCAATCACCCGGGGATCAGGCACGGATACGCACGGACCTACAGCAGCAAATAAAAAATAAAAACGCTGTCATGTCACACACTTCATAAAAGCGCTTGTAAGTGTCAAGTTTAGAAACCGTGTCACTCTAATTCTCTCCGCGCCACATTGTGCACAGCTCTCTCTCTCTCTCTCTCTCTCTCTCTCTCTCTCTCTCTCACTCTCTCTCTCACTCTCTCTCTCGCTCTCTCTCACTCTCTCGCTCTCTCTCCCTCTCTCTCTCTCTCTCTCTCTCTCTCTCTGTCTCCTAACTTTCACAGCCACCGAATCAATTGCAGATAAAAGGAAAAAAAGAGTGTCTCATGTGATCTCTTTCGCCGCATTCTTTCCCTTTGCTCCCCCCCCCCCCCCCCACACACACACACACACACACACACACAGACACACACACAGAAGCTAGCCAACAAGTGAAAGTCTATTTTTGGAAGTGGGGGGGCCGTCCGGAGGGGGGGGGGGGGAACAGGTCCCGCGATCGGACACAATGTTCATCTGTGTACCCCTCATTAGCGAACAACGTTCCCCGAGGGGGCCCGCACCCTCCGGCACCCTCGCCACGGGCTAGTCCCACCAGAGCCCGATAACGAGAGCCACAGCGGACAGCGGCGTTCCAGCCCGGTCCCAGCTGGGCCCGGAGAGAAGGAAGAGAGGCTCCGTTCACGATGCAGGGAGTTCAGCATGGTGTGACGGACAACGGACATTCCTTTAGTACCATTCACGACTGAAAATCTGCTTTTCCACAGTATCCATCTACAGGTCTATGTCCAGATGACCTCAAAATGACCACACCTAGCAAATAGCCCAGTGTCTTTGGCTCCGAATCAATCCTCTCCCAAATAACCCCGCAAGCCTTTTACTTAACCATTACTCAGATGCAAGCGTTATTAAGGCTGGACCAATCAGGTGTGGTCGCGTGGCTAAGACGTGTGCGGCCGCAGCCATTGGTTCTCACCAGCTGGAGGCCAGCCAATGGACAGGTCAGGGTGGCAGCTAAAGGCGAGTTCATGGACTTGTCTGCCAATAGCTGACTGTCTGCGCTCCCTACTTCCACTTGCTAAGCATCCGGCATCTTTCCTCGTAACAGAATTCTCCAAGCCACTTCCGCAGAGTATAACTATGATATCAAGGGGGACATTTTACTAGAGTGAAATTTATGACATCACATATGAATTTATATAATTGAATGAATATGTATGAAAATGAATATATCAAGTAGAAAAATAATAACTGTTGAACTGTAAAGGTATTTTACAAGTTTGAACACTTTCTGTGTTTGATTTCCGCCTTCATAAAGGCAGTTGGCTATGGACAACACTGTGCTTTGGAAACAGAAAAAGGCACATCAAAATGGCCGCCCTGCGTTTCCGTGGTTTCCTTGGTTTCCGTGGTGAGGTCCTGGTTGTCATACCTCAGCGATGGGGTATTTACCCCATGGACAAAAAATGACAGAAGGAAAAACGTATTATAGTTATTATCGACGTTGATTTATGAGCGCAGCTTATGATGAGGGATGGACAGACAAACGTGAGGTTCCATCCATCCATCCATCCATCCATCCATCCATCCATCCATTTTGACTTTCTCTTCAACGGATTGATTGGCTCACCGCCATCTTTCTTCTTGCACTGCAATGTTATACGTTCACTTACAGTAACGCCTCAAATCCTGTCATTAAATAAAGGATAAATAAAAAAATGGAATGGAAAAAGATGAAGATATTTGCATTATTCCACGGCATATCGACGCTGTAAATACTTGTCATTCCAAAGCCTCAGGCCAAACGCTGCACCAATTAGCCCATTGACTTTAAGGTGGGGGGGGGGGGGATGTCATTGTAAACAGTGCCAATAAAGTTATGAATGGCAACATAACCGCCCAGGCTGCCAAACAGCAGACAGACCGGCATCACCGTTCAGGCATCCGACAGAGTCACGTCTAATCCAGAGCTCAGTGAAGACACGGGGACGGGAGGGAGAGAGGGAGGGAGGGAGGTAGCTGGCTGAATTACCTGGCTGGCATGGGATCAGGAAAGAGGGATGGGTGGTTAGAGAAAGAAGGTGGGAAAGCAAAGGGAAGGAACTCTAATTACAGGGGACTGGTAGAGGCACGGCGAGTGTGTGTGTGTGTGTGTGTGTGTGTGTGTGTGTGTGTGTGTGTGTGTGTGTGTGTGTGTGTGTGTGTGTGTGTGTTTGTGTCTGTCTGGGTCTGTGTGTGTGTGTTTCTGTGTCTGTCTGGGTCTCTATGTGTGTGTATGTGTGCGTGTGTGCGTGTGTGTGTGTGTGTTGTCGTAGGTGGTAACTTGGACACAGGTAGGTAAATGATAGTGTTGGTGTTTCCAGAATAACTAGGAAGGTGGATGTCGGCAGTGTTTAGTTTTCAATTCCAAATGAAAAAGAACGATGTCTGCGTGTGTCAGTTGGCATGTCAAAATGGAGTCTCCAATGCATCATTTATGTAAAAACTCCCCTTTAATTGGTCTTGTTCTAGAGCTACTAATACACACCACATACGCCCTCTCCTGTATGTGCTACACACACTGTTATAGGTCACCATTTAGAGGAAACAATGCTAATTGTCCTTTCCTCGTGTGAAAAAGCAGATGTTTTTGGGCCCCTGTACGGACCTGTGTTCAGTTTGCTGCTCTTCAAAACCGAACGGGAGGGTGCAACCGACTCTATCGCCACAGCAATGAGGTTATGGCGATCACCACGGCGATGTACCCGTTTCTTCGGTGTGTTTTGTATGTGTAAACAACGAACAACAAAACGAGAGAAAAAAACCCCAGAGAGATCAATGGCTCCTCCACACGAGCACAAACGTTCTTTTTATTGTCCAAACTCAAAGAGAGACAAAGGGAGCGAGAGAAAGAGAGAGAGACAGAGAGAGACAGAGAGAGAGAGAGAGAGAGAGAGAGAAAGAGCGAGAGAGAGAGAGAGAAAGAGAGAGAGAGAGAGAGAAAGAGAGACGGAGAGATGGTCCTGATTAATCCTCTGAGGGCTCCTTTGGTTAAAGAACAGCCCTGGGGGCGTTGAATTTCACTGAGAGGGTAAATGGGGGGTGGGTGGTACCGGGCTTGTCTGACAAGTTAAGACAGCGCCTCCCCCCCCCCCCCAGCACCGCCGTACCCCACCCACCCCTGGACCGTGACAAGTCCAAAGGCCTCCAACAATCCCCCTTCACCCCTCTCTTCTTCCCTCTCTCTTTTTTATTTCTTTTATCCACTCTCTCCATCTCCCTGGCCTCTCGTTTAATGCTTTTGTTTTCATCTTTATTTTGTATTTTTTTGGTTTATAACCCTCCCGTTCTCCTCTCCTCCTCCCCCTCTTTTCTACTGATATGCTCTCGTTTGTTCTTTGTTTTTTTTCCAGGAGAAGAAGACGGGGGACAATCCGATTCTGGAGCGGGCCTGGAATGTTAAGCCCGTCGCCGCGGTCGCGACCCCGCCCCCTCCCGTTCCAATCACGCGCGAGCCCCCGGCCATTGTGCTCCTCGTCGACCCCGCGTGACCTCTGGCGTTCCAGCTCGAGTCCACGGCGGCGCTGACTGGCCGAGGGTCGCGCGTGACACAGCCCGCGCGTTACTCCCGACCCTGCCGGAGCTCCGCACAAAGATGTCCGACCCTGCCGGAGCTCCGCACAAAGATGTCCGACCCTGCCGGAGCTCTGCACAAAGATGTCCGACCCTGCCGGAGCTCTGCACAAAGATGTCCGACCCTGTTCAGACGGTTGCGCACACACTCACATCCACAGGCGCCGGCGGTCAAAGCATTTTCCCAACGCAGCTCGTAACCTTTCAAAGAGCGACTTATGGTTGGGCCGCGTATTCTGTTTGTAGTCGACCCCTTAGAGTGCGCTTGGACTGGAGGGTCGGTCGTCTAAATTAAACTATCGTAACCCTAACTCTGACCCCTTGTAGAGGTTACCGATTGGACATCGAAAACCTTTACAACCTCTCCAAGAGTCCTGGCTTTTAAACGCTTCAAAACAAAACCGTACACACGAAAACCATCCTCACGTTGGAATAAAAGCCGTTCGATTCACTTCGCCTCGACGACTGATAACACGGTTAGCGTGCGACATCAAAAGAAGTTGCTCTGAAGCCAGCAGTAAAAACACAGGAAGGGCGCAGCGTCGGCTCCATGGGATTCTAACTGTATCCAAAACAAGCCGGAGACCCAAACGCTCCAGAAGTCCAAACGCGTTCGGCCCAAGATAAGGGTCCACAAAACACACACACACACACACGCACGCACGCACGCACACACACACACACACAAAATAAATCCTCCTTAGGAACTTGGAGAAACAAAAAGGGTGTGCTACGTGTCTTTTCCTAGCCTTTTCCGAGTTTTTCTAG
>JAPMUY010003709.1:47500-55000 GCA_026901105.3 Galaxias olidus
TATTATGGTATACCAAAATATATAGCCTAAGTTTAATTTTAACATGCAGACAAAGGGAGAGTTTAGGTTTTAACCCAGTTCTCCCTATTACATTTTTTTCTGATTTAGTGATAGGCCTATTTCAGCTAAGAGCTGTTTAAAATTGTATTATTGCATTTAAACATATATTGTTATGTATCCACATTTATGTATAGCCTATACATTTGCATAGATATTACACATTTCTCATTTAAATAGTTGCAAGTCCAAATATGTTTGTCCATCTGTCCCCTGTCAAAATCTATTAAAAAGAAGGTCAATTTACAGTTTTTACCATATTTTCCCCCACAGCAGCCTTTCTATTACGTGTCAGATCAGTGTTTGAAGGATTTGTCCTGTAATATCTTAGGAATGTAACGTGTTGGGACCACATCTTTAAATGTCAAATAAAGGTTTAATGTCAAAACTTTTTCTTGTAACCTGAGGCATTGAAAAAACGTGCCCAAGCATAGCTTACTGTATATCCATGCGCCGCTAAGTCCCCGGTGGCTTGAGTTTTAAAATGCTTTCTTTGCATTTAATCAAATGTGATGGAAATTATTTTTATCATTTAGAATCCATTTGTTTCGAAATAATAACAGGATATATATTGTGCATTGTGTGCGAAGATCATTTTTGTTTTAACTTCTTATAACAAGTGTCAGTGCAGTGGAGCACGCGCAGTGATATATCCTCGAAAGTAGTTCCGGGCTAACAGGTCCGCAAGTGGAGAGAGAAAAGTTAGGCAGGACAGCAGAAGGGCACGCTCTAAGAGCAAGCAACTTGAAGCCTGCTGAAGAATCCGTCTGAATTATTTGTCTGAAGAATATTTCTGTTTTAAGTGAAAAGTTAGCATAAAAATTATGACAAATCTCTGGTGCTCTTCTTAATAGAGTTTGTCAGCGCTGAATCGGCGGATTCCTTTTTTTTTAAAGAGATGAATAAAAACTTGAAGAGTCTGCGAAACCTCGCCGTGGGTTTGCTGTTCCTAATCCTATGTATCGTGGTGCAGCAGTCAGAATCAGCGGTAAGTCCGACTACAAACACAACAAACGTGAACATTATTCAAAATATACATGTTGCTTCAGCCGACAAGCTTCCACACTCTACCCCGTCTTGTTGGCAAAAGTTTATAAATAGGTTTACTTTACAACAAGTGGTTCCTATGCAATGGTCTAATAATATGTTATCATAATCTAAATTTTGCCTAAGATTACGTCTAATTATGTTGATTACATTAGTCTGTAAAGCCCAACGTTATGCTACAAGCATTTCCATTTGGTTATAACATATTAGAAACCTTCGCCGACGGCGCACTCGGTTTAAGGAGACAGGTTCAGAAAGAGTGCCGTGATTGTTGTCGCGCGCAACCTATTTTCCCCATCTGAAGTTGTCTTCTGTTGCAAGATAAAACCTGTAGTAACATGCCAACTGGCCTTATTTCTAGTTTAGTGGTCCTTTTTTCATGAATTTAATATGCGCGCTAAATAAAAAGATGCACGGGTCCATGTGCCACTTAAGCTAGTTGAATTGTCTGAGTTATTAGTTTTTTTTTAATGTAAACTCTCTATAGACTGTTAAATTAGCATCAACGTAAGTTCAACACAAAATGTCTCTTTAATCAATGAGAAGTGGAAATGTAATGCATAAATGCATTGTTGTTTAATTTTCCGAATATGCAGGTGTTGTTTCTCACCGGAATATAGCATATCTGCACAAAAGCAATCACAGCATTGCACACAACATGGCAAAAACCTGTATTAGAATTCACTTATTGTCATCTGAAGGATTGGTATGTTCCTGCATTGGAATGCATGTTTAATTCATCGTGTAAGCACATTGTAGAAGTGTCATCAACATATTGTATACATATTGTATACCGTATACATCTGGTCCCTCCCTTCCTGCAGTCAGACTTGACTCGTCCTAACGGACGGACTGGCCAAAAGAGGTAAAGTAGGATAGTTTCACTTTAGAATACATTTGCGGTCGGACAGCTGTGTAAGCAAACGTGCGATGTGTAGTTCATGCTCTGTGTCACATGAATGAATCGTTAACACACCAGGGAGCAGGAATCATTGAACCTCTTCGTATCTCACATGGGGTGTCGCTCCTTTTCCAATAAAAGGGCTCGGGACCTTAATTATCTGGCATTATTCATGAGAGGGAGACCGGCTATATTTTTTGTATAAATGTAGTTGTTATAGCTACGCCCCCAACTTCTACAAATTCGGCCCTATCGAGGCAGCCCAACATCACAGATAAATGTGTATCAGAATATATTATATAAAATAATCTTGGCTATTAGCCTATGGTGTTCAACTCATTTGAATAATTTTTTTTTAGATTTAGACAAAATCAAACCATTCTCAAGGGCATATATACTGTACACACACACACATAGAAAAAGAAAAAGCATATATATATATATATATATATATGTATGCATGGTCTTGAGAATAGTCTGTGTCTGTATCCCCTGTCTGTAAATGGTCAATACCATGCCAGTGAACACTGGTGAGCTTTAGCATGTCACAGTGAGAGCTCAATAAAGAGAGGGAGATAGCAGGAACAAGAGAACAAGGGGGGGGGGGGGGGCGAGAGAGAGAGAGACAGAAAGATCAAGAAAGATCGGGAAAGGCAGCAGGAACGAGAGAAGGAGGGAGAGAGCAAGAGAGAGAGAGAGAGAGAGAGAGAGAGAGAGAGAGAGAGAGAGAAGGTCTTTCCCAAAGTAGATGAAGCCACACCTCCCTCTCGGCGAGCTAACCAGGTGTGCCTAGCGATTGATTGGCAGCTAGCCTGACGTCATCGCTGCGGCGCGTGTGCTGGCGGGCTGCCGCGGTCCCACTCGGCCACGTGGTCGCCGATCTCTCAGGCTCCCTTCTCCGCAAACGGAACCGGACTCCCACAGCAGAACAACCGAACGACCCTGCGGAGGCCTCGCGCGTTGACTGACCGCTCAGCAGAACCCTGTTGTCGCTGACCGCACGACCCGAGGGTTCCCTCTGACGTCTCTGCTGCTCTGACCTAAGAGTCGCACAAGGCCTGCACGCTTTGGGGGACAAGGCTCGAAGGTGTGTGTGAGTGAGTGTGTGTGTGTGTGTGTGTGTGTGTGTCTCGTCCACCTCCAGTTGGACAAGGTGGGAGGGAGGGAGGGAGGGGTGGGCTGACCTTTTCCCTATGGCACGCCGCCTGTCATCGTTGTCATGGCGGTCGGAAGCTGGCGGGCCGGAATGGCGGACGGCGTCCCGGCGCCCCGATTGGCTCCCGAGGGTTCCACTGTCCCCTCCTGGAATGTTGTTCACGCTGTGAATGGAATGGAACCCCCCCCGCCCCCCCGCCCTCTTTTTTTCTCGCTTCACCCTGTCCATGGAGAGAGAGAGAGGTGAGGGAGAGAAGAGGGTGGAGGTGAGGAAGGTGGAAGGAAGGGGAGGAATGAAAAAAAAGATAAGAGAAATAAAAAGAGAGACACATGGAGGAAGGGAGCGGCTGAAGAAGAAAGCGAGAGAGAGAGAGAGAGAGAGAGAGAGAGAGAGAGAGAGAGAGAGAGAAAAGAAAGGCTAAAGTTGAGAATTTAACTTAAATAAACTTGAATTCTTCCGTTTGATTCTGCTTGCACGGACGCGTGCAATCAAAAGAAAAAGAGAGAGCGAGAGAGAGAGAATAAAAAGAGAGAGAGGATAGAAATGAGAGAGAGAGCGAGAGAGTAAAAGAGAGGGGAGAAAGAGAGAGAGAGAGTGAGAGAGTGTAGTTTGCCCCTACCACAGACACATTCCCTAGAGAACAGCATTCCCAATCATTCCCTATTATTTCGCTGTCGGAAGCCCCCTGGTGGTGGCAGCATTTCGGCGCTGATCCTGAAAGTCTGTCACTGCGAAGTGCAGTGACTCGGAATCGCCATTGGAATTCCGACTCCTTAAAGACTAGTGTGTGTCTATAGGCTAACTCCAACGTTAGCATCTTATCATCGCGCATAGTTTCTATTCTCTAGTATAAGCAAACACAGCCGTTTCCAAGTCCTTTCCCCTCGTCTAGTGTGTGTGTTTGTTGGTGTCTGTGTGTGTGTGTGTGTGTGTGTGTGTGTGTGTGTGTGTGTGTGTGTGTGTGTGTGTGTGTGTGTGTGTGTGTGTGTGTGTTGATATGAATCTCCATTTTAGCGGGTTGAGAGAGTTCACCTTGTAATCCACACCCTCTTTTGAAGTCGTCACAGCTCAGAGGACCTGTAGACACTCATTCAAAGACAGGGGGGGGCAGGGGGATGGGGGGGGGGGGGAGCCGCACCAGCATGCACCTACATGCCACAGCTATCTGCAGGACTACAAACATGGACACACACACAACACACATACACGCAGCAGCTATCTGCAGGACTACAAACATGGACACACACACAACACACATACAAGCTGCAGCTATCTGCAGGACTACAAACATGGACACACACACACAACACACATACACGCAGCAGCCATCTGCAGGACTGCATACATGGACGGCAAGCATGGAAACACACACACACACACACACACACACAGTCCCCCAGGTGTGGAGCAGCGTAGTCTGTGTGTCTGTCATCACAAACATCCCTCCTGCTTCTCTGTCTGTGTGTGTGTGTGTGTGTGTGTGTGTGTGTGTGTGTGTGTGTGTGTGTGTGTGTGTGTGTGTGTGTGTGTGTGTGTGTGTGTTGCGTGTGTTGCGTGTTGCGTGCGTTTGCTAGACATAACATCCTGACTTAGAGGAGATGTCCTCCCTCACCCAAAAAAAAAAGGAGACAAAAATGTTCCGTCTTTATACTCTGAACACTGCCTCCCCCTCTCCTTCTCCTCCTCCTCCTCTCTTTTCTTTTCTCTTTCAGTACATCTATCTCGCTCACCCTTTCGTTCTCATTTTTATTTTCTTCCTCTCCCTCGATGTTGTTCTTCGTCCCCCTGTCGGGAAGCACTTCAATGCCGGGTTGATCCCACCCGCGGGAAGGCAGAGTGCCAGGGAGGAAGGGAGGGAAGTATGGAGAGAGGGAATAGAAGAGGGGAAGAGGGAGGGAAGCATGGAGAGAGGGAATAGAATAGGGGAAGAGGGAGAGAAGTATGGAGAGGGAATGGTAGAGGGGTAGAGGGAGGGAAGGGGGGAGAGAGGGAATGGTAGAGGGGAAGAGGCAGGGAAGTATGGAGAGATGGAATAGAAGAGGGGAAGAGGAAGGGAAGGGGGAGATAGGGAATGGTAGAGGGGAAGAGGGAGGGAAGGGGTGAGTTGCAGGGAATCCCTTTCACAGACAGTGGGGCAGGGAACGCCTTTGAAAATACACCCTTTGGATCTCTCTCTCACACACACACACACACACACACACACACACACACACACACACACACACACACACACAGGTATGCTCACATTGACTTGTCAGGTCCTGTAAGTGATGGGAGGAATGTTTCGAGACAATATATCAATGATTGAGTCCAAAATAAATTCAATGAACGACTAGTGCTATGTTTGAGAGAGGTGTGTGTGTGTGTGTGTGTGTGTGTGTGTGTGTTTGTGTGTGTGTGTGTGTGTGTGTGTTAGAGGAACTCGCAGCAAAGCGTGAATGAGGTCTCAAACGCTATTAGGATGAACAGGTGGTCCACAGTCCTCAGAGTGGAAGGCATGTCAAGAGAACTAATTAACCACCGCAAACCTCTCCCTCTTCCCTCTCTCTCTCTCTCTCTCTCCCTCTCTCTCTCTCTCTCTCTCTCTCTCTCTCTCTCTCTCTCTCTCTCTCTCTCTCTCTCTCCCCCCCTTTCTCTCTCTCTCTGTCTCTCTCTCTCTCTCTCTCTCTCTCTCTCTCTCTCTCTCTCTCTCTCCACCTTTTCTCTTTCTACTTCGACCTGTCTATCTCCCTTTCTTTCTCTCTCTCTTCCTTCTGTCCAAACCCTACTCTTAAGTATTTTTGGGACCCTTCACCCCCTCCCTCCTCTCCCTCCTCCCTCCTCTCCCCCTCCCTCCTCTCCCTCCTCCCTCCTCTCCCTCCTCCCTCCTCTCCCTCCCTCCCTCCGGTCTCCAGACTCTAGTTGTCTCTTCTAAGTGGAGGGTCAACTGACTGTGTTTGTTTGTCAGTGCCTTGTTTACTCGCTCGCTGTTTGTGCCACGGCTTTACAGGTCAAGAGTCACTTAACCCCTTATGTCTCTTCCTCTTTTCTTCTTCTCTCTCTCTCTCTCTCTCTCTCCATCCCTATTTCATCTGTCTTTTCACTCTGTCTATTTCCCTCTCTCTCTTCTTCCTTGAAAGCATCGTGTATGTTTGGGATACCCGTCCACACATATTATCCATTCCCTCTGTTTGGAACATTGAAAAGGTGGAGTGGTTTATTCAGGCAAGCCGCCATTCATAGTCGGTTCCGCGTTTTCCCAGCGCCCACAATGACCAGTCATTCAGAGCCAGTGGAGTTTACCATGTGACTTTGTCCACGAGCTCTCCGGGGATTCAAACCCATCGTCCCCATCGCTCCGTTCCGTTTCGGAATCGCCCCGGTCCCGTGTTTTCCCAGCACCCGCAATGACCAGCCATGAAGCTAATCACCGCGGTCAGGCCGGCCGCAGCCTTTACTCTCCTCTTTGATATCCCTCTCTCTCTCTCTCTCTCTCTCTCTCTCTCTCTCTCTCTCTCTCTCTCTCTCTCTCTCTCTCTCTCTCTCTCTCTCTCTCTCTTCCTCTCTCTCTCTCTCTTCCTCTCTCTCTCTCTCTTCCTTCCGTGACTCTCCCCTCTCACGCCATCGATCGGCGGACCACCCCCAGTAATCCCAAATAAAGGGGGGTCGCGACCGGGTCAGGGATGTTTTCCCTTTGACCTCCCCGTGAGCGGGATAAGGAACCCCCCCCACTCCCCGACACCCTTTATGGGGTGGGATTAGTGGAGATTAGATTAGGGCCCAAGTCGCGGAGATAAGGCTGGCCTCGGGGCCGTCGCTGTGGGCTAGGTCGGAACCGTCGAATCTGGGGGGGGGGGGGGGGGGGGGCAATGAAAGACAGGAGAGAGACCTACAAAAACGCTCTCCGACTCGCTGGGGCCCCGGTCGTCACGGAAACCAGGAAGACCTAACGGAGGCGAGGAGAGGCTGTCTGAGCCTACAGGATGTGTCTCGGTTACGGCAACTGATGTTGTTACCGGACACGTTGGATGCAGTATCTCAGTATCTGTGGACAAAGAGACGTAGAGAGACACACATCAGAGCCGCGCGCCGGAGATCATCAAATACCCGAGGACCTACACTCACTTCTATCATTCGTTTGTGCCGTGTGACCTCCATAGGATATATATACTTCAGCTACGGACACAGAGACCTAGAGAGACACTTCAGAGAGAGTCACGTACAGAGAACCTCCACTCCAAACCAACGCAGGCAGCTTGATTTGATACAGTATCTCAGCTATGGTCCCACAGAGACCAGGGGAGCGTCTGAGCTGCACGTCAGAGATAATCAAACACCCAGAGGACCTCCACTGCTATCG
>JAPMUY010003709.1:75000-107243 GCA_026901105.3 Galaxias olidus
TCTTTCCACCCTCTCTCCTTGCTATCTTTTTCTCTCTCTACGCCCCCTAACCCCCACACCCCTCTCCCACTCTCTCTCTCTCTCTCTCTCTCTCTCTCTCTCTCTCTCTCTCTCTCTCTCTCTCTCTCTCTCTCTCTCTCTCTCTCTCTCTCTCTCTCTCTCTCTCTCTCTCTCTCTCTCTCTCTCTCTCTCTCTCTCTTTCAGGGTACTGATGGGCCTGCAGGGCCGTCTGGCCCAAAAGGAATCAGAGTGAGTACATTTTTTTATGAAGTGCTGACAACTACAGAGTACATTATATTTGATTCATACATGAAAAAATAAATGTTGTGTTTGGACTTAAACATGATCCACCGTTAAATATATCCTTTATGGAGATATCCAGAGTGAGTCTCATTACAGATGTTAAATCAGTTTGGATGAATGCAGTTGGCGAGCAGATTTACAAGTTGACAAATACAGAAAAAAAAACGTCATAGGCAGTTTACTAAATAAATATGCAATGCCCGGTCTGCAGTTGGGGTGTAAGTACTACCTTTCATCCAGCAGAGGTCATGCTGTTTTACAATTTGTCCTACTTTGACAGTATAGGTTATCTAGGTTTGGGATGGGTATCGTTGCTAAATGTCTCATGTGGTTTTTGACAGGGACCGACTGGATTGCCAGGATTTCCAGGAACACCAGGAATACCAGTAAGGTTTTATCTTTTCACCTTTCTCATCGATTTATTTTGACCTGTTCTCGTGGTACTTTTGTTGCGTCAAAGTTTTGTTGCCGTATCAAATTGCATTTCCATAGTAACCAAAAACATTCAAGAACACCATGTTATTTTATATTGATGCAGTATTATATGAGCATTAGTGCCAGATATTTTGTCTGGAGAAAGTTGTATTTTTTTTCATTGTGACTTAATTTCCTGTTTACTTCCTGTTCCCCAGGGTCTCCCAGGAAACGACGGACCACCCGGACCCAGGGGGACGCCAGGCTGCAACGGCACCAAGGTACTGCATGGTGCATCGTTGAGAAGACAAACAGGAAACAGGAAGCATATCATGCAGGAGTCATGGCACTTCCTGTGAATAATCTGTGCCTTGATGTTATGCCAGGAGATAGCAAGATCTAGGAGTTAGAAGACCTTTTTGAGTTAGCAAGATACCTTTTATTTTTTATCGTTGGAGTATGTGCATCGAGGTTTTCTATCTTGGTTTTCTGTTTTTGGATATGTACATGTTTTCATATTCAATCGAAAATTTTACAGAGTAAAATTAAATGTCCTAGCATAAACTCTGGACTGGTTTAGAGACGTGATAGGGATGTTCATTTTATTATGAAGGATCATAACACTGCTGCTGTTGTTGTTGTTGTTGTTGATGATGTTGATGTTTTGCTCTCTCTACAGGGAGAGAGAGGGCCTCCAGGAGGGGGGGGTTTCGGTGGTCAAGATGGACGGCCAGTAAGTACAGATTATAGATGCTGCACCGTAAATATGTGTATATATATATTAACACCTTCGGTTTTTTAGATCAATGTTTAGATCAATATTTAAATCAATATTTTTTAGATCAATGTTTAGATCAATATTTAAATCATTATTTTTTAGATCAATGTTTAGATCAATACTTAAATCAATATTTTTTAAATCAATCTTTAGATCAATATTTCCTTCAACAATGTTCTCTGCTTCGCTTCCCTCTCTTCTCTCTTTTTCACAGGGTCCCCCTGGTTTGCCAGGACCTAAGGTAGGGCACACACACACATACCATGTCTCACTCACGTGCACACACACACACACACACACACACACACACATAAACACAATTCACAGAGAGCTACACATTCATTGATGTTTCAAATCTGCTACACACACCCTCACCCTCACACACCCCCACCCACACATACCCTCACACGCACGCATGCACACTGACCTCTGACCTGTGTTTCTAGGGAGACCCCGGCGATGTGATCTCGTCCAATCGTTTTGGAGAGAAAGGATCCCCTGGTCTGCCAGGTCTGCCTGGAGTCTCTGTGAGTGCTGCCTCCCAAAACGCTGCCTCACCAAAAACCACCATTTTGTTTCCATTTACTCTAAATATAAATGCATGTTTACATTTTGAATTAAGGACATAAAATCTAATGTTTTGTATGACACGTGCATCACCAAAACATCAGTTTGGTTTGTTTGGTTGTTGTTGTTTTTGTTGTTGTTGTTGTTGTGTTTTCATCAGGACAAACACCCAGAGTTATGTTTGTCTTGTGCTATTCATGTATATATGTTTGAATGACTGAACAGTCTCAAGAGTGCTAACATGCTATGTGACATGCTGATCTTTAGAGTGTGTGTGTGTGTGTGTGTGTGTGTGTGTGTGTGTGTGTGTGTGTGCGCGTGTGCGTGTGCGTGTGTGTGATCATAGGGTGATTCCGGATCCCCTGGTTTTCAAGGACCCACTGGCCCTCCTGGACCCAGAGGTTTTGAGGTAGGACGCCATTTAAAAACAGGACCCCACAAAAATAACAAAATACAACAGCAAAAAAAACTCATGCTGTATAGCTGTGGCTGATTTTGATTGTTTGTCTTTTAGAAGTCTATATAAATAATTTTGTGTTACCTGTGTTGTCGACAAGTGAATGAGGGTTAGGGTTGTCAGTAAAGTTGTATGTGTGTGTTTTCCGCAGGGTCGTCAAGGACCCCCTGGTCAACCTGGACCTAAGGTGAGTTTGGGACATCTTTTCTGTCTTTTGCGGATGATTTCATCTTCAAGATTTAGATTCAAAAGTCTTTATGGATTTCATCATCTTGATTTAGACTCAAAAGTTTTTGTGGATTTCATCTCCTTGATTTAGACTCAAAAGTCTTTATGGATTTCATCATCTTGATTTAGACTCAAAAGTCTGGATTTCATCTTCTTGATTTAGACTCAAAAGTCTTTGTGGGTTTAGAGTCCTTTTAGACCGCAAGAGCAATGGTCAGATCGGTGATATCTTCAATAGGAAATGAAATCACTGGATATGTCTGTTTCCAAAAGTCAACCCCAGTCCATATTAAACGATGTCCTTATTGATTTGAAGAGTAAGTCCCATTGGGTAACGTCTGTCTGTTCTCACTGTTGCTAGGGTAACATGGGACTGAACTTCCAAGGGCCCAAAGGAGATAAGGTAAGCCTGGCTGACGTGAGACGATCTGTCCTTAATGTAACAGTGACAGTGCATCTCAACAACCATGTGTGTGCGTGTGTGTGTGTGTGTGTGTGTGTGTGTGTGTTTTTGTGTATTTGTTTGTGTGTGTGTGTGTGTCTGTGTCTGTGTGTCTGTGTGTGTGTGTGTGTGTGTGTGTGTGTGTGTGTGTGTGTGTGTGTGTGTGTGTGTGTGTGTGTGTGTGTGTGTGTGTGTGTGTGTGTGTGTGTGTGTGTGTGTGTGTGTGTGTGTGTGTGTGTGTAGGGTGACCCCGGTCCACTAGGACCTCCCGGCCCACCGGGTCAGGTGGGAGAGCAGAGCAGACCCTCGGTGTCGGAGATCCAGAGAGGAGACAAGGTACCAGTTCCCCAGAACCATAGAACGTGACATGTCCACTCACAGGCCGCATTCCACTTATATACACCTCCACTTTAGTATCTCAACCAGAACCAATGTAGAGACACACACTAACAAAGGACAGAGGCCACATTCCAATTCTAAACACCGCCATTTTAGTACCTCAACCAGAACTAATGTAGAGACATACACACTAACAAAGGACAGAGGCTGCATTCCAATTCTAAACACCTCTGCTTTAGTACGTCATCCAGAACTAATGTAGAGACATACACTAAGGACAGAGGTCGCGTTCCAATTCTAAACACCTCCACTTTAGCACCTCAACCAGAACTCATGGATAGACATACACTCACAGATCACAGAGGCCGCATTCCAATTCTAAACACCGCTACTTTAGTACCACAACCAGAACTCACATAGATAGACATACCCACTCACAGAGGCAGCATTTGGATTCTACAACTTTAGGACAGAGGCAGCATTCCAATTCTACAACTTTAGGACAGAGGCAGCATTCCAATTCTAAACACCACCACTTTCTCCCCCTTCCTGCTCAACTGTCACTCCAACACATACCTGTTGAGGTAAAGGGAAGGTTACCAGGAACATTCACCTTAAGTAGCTTAAACTGTGTGTCCGTTTCTAAAGCCTGATGTTTCCACAGTTTTGTAGATAAGACCCTCCCAATATCAAGCTGGTTTTTCTTCTAATATTATTATTTGTCCATGCAGGGGTAACCGACTTTGACTATCTCTTTTTCAGCATATAAATTAAAACAACAAAACAAACACGGAAAAAAATTGATAATAAACATTTGTTACAATATCGATACAGTACAATATTAAAGATATTGAATATGAACGTGACTAACCCAGCTAACAGGTGGCAGGTACAGAAGTGAAACCTGAATATTGAACTAGCAGGCTGTGACTATGGCTGAGGCCACTTCCAGAGCATTGTTAGACGAGAGAGCAGTCTCCATGGAAACCAGACGTAGCCACAGCAACTAGGAAAGGAACCATTTTTAATGTGCCCATTTATTATCAGAACATATTGGCTTTTTCGTTGTTTTTTTAATAACCATTCTGAATAAATACCGCATCACTGTATTAGGTCCTCACGTGTTGCTTTTGAGAATTACCCGTGGGGATGTGAGCTTTTATTTGCTATATCACTTTTCACCACCAGAGAGCAGCATACTGCTAATGAAACTCTTTCAAACTGTATTTCTTACCCCAGACACTAGATGGCAGTAGAATGCCTCCATACACCAACCTTGATACAGCGTTTCTGCACAACTTAATACAATATAGATAGTATTGAGGATTTTAAAAGTATGATGATTCCTTCTGAGTGTTTAATTGTGTTACCACAATATTTCACTCACCTGTAGTCAAAACATTTGTATTCCTAATCATTTGAGTGTGCTAATATCTGGTGTTTGCTTGTCTGTTTGTCTGTTTGTTTGTTTGTTTGCTTGTCTGTTTGTTTGTTTGTTTGTTTGTTTGTTTGTTTGTTTGTTTGTTTGCAGGGTGAACCAGGTCTGCCTGGCCCTTCTGGTGAAACTGGTCTCCCTGGACCAGCCGTAAGAACCTCCTTCACACATATATTTGTATACTTAATACATTGAAAATATAATATTATGTTAAAAATACTTAGAATAGAATGGAGAAATAGAAGACTTGAATGGAACAATAGAAGAATAGCAGAATAGCTAAAGGACTGGAGCAGGTCCATGCACAGTGACACTACGGCCGTACTGTAAACGATGGCCGGTACAGGAAGTTGAGGTTTTCTTCGGTGGTGCTCGTTTAAATGGTGGCAGTCGCCTTCAGACTTTAAACACTCGTGATTTTCTGTAGGGTCCATCTGGAGGTCCGAAGGGCGACAAGGGAGAACCTGGAGAAGCTGGCAAACGAGTGGGTACCCACACTCACACTCTTTCTCTCTGTCTCTCTCACACACACACATGCTTTTACACCCACACACACACAGATACACACACAGAGATACACTCACAGAAACACAACCACACACACACAAGCTTGTACACACACAACCACACACACGCATAGCCAGACCCACACAAACACACACAGACACATACACACACACACACACACACACACACACACACAGAAACACACACAGAAACACTACAACACACACACACATAACCAAACGCATACACACATTTACAGACATAGATACACGCACAGATACACAACCACACACACACACACACACACACACACACATCTCTCACTCTTTCTCTCTGTATCTCTCCCTCACTATTTTTCTCTGTATATCTCTCTCACTCTTTCTCTCTGTATCTCTCTCTCTCACTCTTTCTCTCTGTATCTCTCTCACACTCTTTCTCTCTGTATCGCCCTCTTTCACACTCTTTCTCGCTGTCCCTCTCTCACACACACACACACACACACACACAAGCTTGTATAAGCCAAAACAATATGCTTATATTATTTTGTACACTAACTCATGTATCTCATCTCCTCAGGGAAAACCCGGCAAAGATGGCGACCCTGGTCCCGCTGGATTCCCGGTGAGTGTGTTTCCTCGTTTCGCCAATGTCACTTTTTTACCATTTCACTTTTCTGTCACTTTAAACCATTACCATGGTGTCACTGTTTACCATTATCATGGTGTCACTGTTTACCATTATCATGGTGTCACTGTTTACCATTACCATGGTGTCACTGTTTACCATTACCATGGTGTCACTGTTTGCCATTACCATGGTGTCACTGTTTACCATTACCATGGTGTCACTGTTTGCCATTACCATAGTGTCACTGTTTACCATTACCATAGTGTCACTGTTTACCATTATCATGGTGTCAATGTTTACCATTATCGTTGTGTCACTTTAAACCATTACCGTGGTGTCAATGTTTACCATTACCATGGTGTCACTGTTTACCATTATCATTGTGTCACTGTTTACAATTACGATGGTGTCACTTTAAACCATTACCATGGTGTCACTGTTTACCATTACCATTGTGTCACTGTTTACCATTACCATGATGTCACTGTTTACCATTACCATGGTGTCACTGTTTACCATTACCATGATGTCACTGTTTACCATTACCATGGTGTCACTGTTTACCATTATCATTGTGCTGAACGTCTGTTGATTTAGGGCTTACTCCTGGCGTGGTATACTTTACCTTGTAATCCATCCCTTCCTTCAAACGCTTTCCATTTGCTTTACAACCTCTTTCTTTTCCTCTCCCCTCCTCTCGCTCGCTCGCTCTCTCTCTCTCTCTCTCTCTCTCTCTCTCTCTCTCTCTCTCTCTCTCTCTCTCTCTCTCTCTCTCTCTCTCTCTCTCTCTCTCTCTCTCTCTCTCTCTCTCTCTCTCTCTCTCTCTCTCTCTCTCTCTCTCTCATATCTTCAGGGTAGTAAAGGAGAACCTGGTGGGCCTGGTCTGCCCGGCAGAGATGGTGAGAGGGTGAGTTTCTTTCATCTTGTAACGGCTCTGTCGACTTTGATCGTTCGTTCAACACTATTCATCGATGAAAAAAAGACACACTTTTAATCATTCCGCGTCCTCTTCCTCGTCCTCCTTCTCTCGCCCGTTTCCTATAGGGTGACAAAGGAGATCGTGGTCTTCCAGGACCGCAAGGAGTGGTGCGTATTTAATCAATCGTAGTTTTGCATTTCCAAAACACGGTCGGCTGCTACTGTTTGTATTCAGTAAGCATCATAGAAGTGACTCTGCGCGCACTACCCCGTATCCACCACTAGATGGTGACATTTCCCCTTTGTTGTGGCCCTGACAGGTGATTAGTGGTCAAACGGTCGGCCAGGTTGGAAGGAAGGGGGAGCCTGGGTTCCCTGGTTCCCCAGGAAGGAAAGGCGACAGAGGAGGAGAAGGTGGGTGGGAGGATGAGGCTTTGGTCGTTTTATGTTTTGTTTGTATTTTTGTTTTGTATTGTGGACAATAGACAATGTACAGTATGTGGCAGTGGGAGTCGTCGCTGTTACCGATGAAACTGCTGTCGATGCTTGGGCGTACGTGAGTCAGACGTGTGTCAGACGCGCTCCTCGGGTCTGCTCCGTTGCCATGGTTGACCATGTGCCCTTTGACCTCTTGTGTCCACCAGGTTTAACGGGACCCCCTGGACAACCGGGAATCCCAGGTTAGAATCTTTGCTCTTTCTTTCTTTTTCTTTGTTTCCCTGTTTCATCGCTTGTTCTCGTCTTTCTTTCTTTCTTTCTTTCTTTCTTTCTTTCTTTCTTTCTTTTTTTCTGTCTTTCTTTTTTTCTGTCTTTCTTTCTTTCTTTCTTTCTCCCTCTCTCTCACTCTCTTTGTTTCTTTCTTTCTTTCTTTCTCTCTCTCTCTCTCTCTCTCTCTCTCTCTCTCTTTCTTTCTTTCTATATTTCTTTCTTTCTTTCTTTCCTTCTTCCTTCCTTCTCCCTCTCTCTCACTCTCTTTCTTTCTTTCTTTCTTTCTTTCTTTTCTCTCTTTTTTCCTCAATTTATTTCATCCCGTTCGTTTTGATCCCCCTTCCCACTCCCACCCCATCCCTCTACCATCTCCCCTCAGGCGGTGGAGGCGGTGGTGCCAGCGGCGCCCCAGGTTTCCCAGGAGAGAGGGGCCAGAAGGGAGACGAGGGACCCCCAGGCATCTCGCTGCCCGGCCCCCCAGGACGGAGTGGTCAGTCTGGGCTACAGGGTCCTCCAGGACCCCCCGGCCCTCCGGGCATCTCCACCGGAGGAGGCAACTGTGTCGAAGGGGCTCCCGGCAGACCAGGCGTCCAGGGAGAGAGAGGCTTCCCTGGGGAGAGTGGGCTGAAAGGTGGGTGCAGGGGGCGTGGAGGGAGGTAGCCGTTGAGTATCAGTACGGAACGCAGAGGGAGACGCGGTCATGTCAACGATGCAGAATGTGAGCCTGGTTGTCTACACCATGAAGACTCTTCCATAGAATTATAAAACTAAGAAACCTCTTCCGTAGAATTATAAAACTAAGAACGCTCTTCCGTAGAATTATAAAACTAAGAACCCCTTCCGTAGAATTATAAAACTAAGAACGCTCTTCCATAGAACTATTAAATTAAAACGCTTCTTCTGTAGAATTATAAAACTAAGAAGGCTCTTCCATAGAGTTATTCAACTAAGAAGGATTTTCCATAGAGTTATAAAACTAAGGGGGATGTGTCGGATTCATGGGCTCTGTACCTGAACGAGCTGCTCCTCTCTGCAGGTGAGAAGGGAGACACCTGTGTGAACTGTTTCAACGACGGAGCCTCCATCCCAGGTGCTCAGGGACCCCCCGGACCCCCCGGATTCCCAGGTACACGCACACACACACACAAACACACACACTCACACACACACACTCACACACACACACACACACACACACACCCACACTCACACACACACACACACACACACACACACACACACACGCACTGTAACATACATACACACACAAAAACACACTGTAACACACACACACACACACACTGTAACTAACACACACACACACACACTCACATACTGTGAACGACTTAAAAAGACAGTCCTAAAATGTTCACCTGCCTGAATCTTTTCCCTCCTCTCCTCTCCTCTCCTCTCCTCTCCTCTCCTCTCCTCTCCTCCTCTCATCTCCTCTCCTCTCTCCTCTCCTCTCCTCTCCTCAGGATCGCCAGGTGCTCCAGGTCTCAAAGGAGACAGAGGATTCCCAGGAGGACCAGGAGGACCTGGCTCTTCTGTGAGTACTTCCTGTTTGCTACTTCCTGCTTCCCAGAAACCTTTGCCGCTTCTGTCCTTTTATCCCTAACATAAAAGACAATGTGTTCGTTGTTCTTTGTGTGTTTTTTGAAACAGCAGCGTGCTAGCATTAGCTAAATAATTCTGTGTTTTTTTGGGTATTTTATTGAACCCTCGTCCGTCTCTCCATTTCTCTTTTCTAACTTTCCAATTTTTCTTCACTCCTGTCCCTCCCTCCTCTTCTAACCTCCTACCTCCTCCTCTCTCTCCCTCCCTCCTCTTCTAACCTCCTACCTCCTCCTCCTCTCCCTCCAGGGTGCCCCCGGACCCCAGGGTTCACCCGGTTTCCCGGGGGAGAAGGGCGAGCCGGGCGACGCGGTGCCATCGGGCGGGTCGAGGGGGGAGAAGGGGGACACGGGGTTCCCTGGGTCCCCCGGTCTGCCTGGTCTGGACGGCCGGCCAGGGCGCGACGGAGGCCCCGGGGCCCCAGGAGCCAAAGGAGCTTCCGTGAGTTGCCACCCTCTGTTTCATTTGTTTACTTTTATCCATCCATCCAGCCACGCATCTATCTATTCATCCATCCATCCATCCATCCATCTGTTCATTCAGCCATCTGTTCATTCGGCCAATTATCCACCTACTGATGCATGAATCTGTAAATATTATAATAAACCCAATATATTTCTTTGTATCTTCTTGTCTGTCTGTCTGTGTCTGTCTGTCTGTCTGTCTGTCTGTGTCTGTCTGTCTGTCTGTCTGTCTGTCTGTCTGTGTGTGTGTGTGTGTGTGTGTGTGTGTGTGTGTGTGTGTGTGTGTGTGTGTGTGTGTGTGTGTGTGTGTGTGTGTGTGCGCGTGTGTGTGTGTGTGTGCGTGCAGGGCTCTCTGTTGGTTAAAGGTGAGCGCGGGCCCCCCGGTGATACCGGTCTAGCGGGTCTGCCTGGTGACAGAGGGGCTGCGGGCAGTCCAGGTTTCGGACCGCAGGGACCTCCAGGAGAGAAAGGTGTTCAGGGAGTCTCAGGAAGGACGGGATCGCCTGGTGGACCTGGTAAAATCATATCCTAACTTACTCTCTTTTTATGTCATTTCTATGTCTATGTTTCTATGTTTCTCCTGGATTAATGCTATAAATCCATTTGCATGTATGTTTCTATATATATATATAATTGGGTTGATTGAGCACTTACTAGCACATTAGAAATTACAGTAACTAGCATCATGCTAAAATAAATTATGTTATTCCTGTTCATTTGATGCATTTTGTTAACCTCTGGGACCAGTTGTAATCCATGCATATTAAACATTTAAACTATAAGATTTTCGCTACTTCTGACTTCTGGTTTATTGACCTTTGCCGTTTGCCCTCTCACCTGTGCAGGTGCCAAAGGTGAGCCAGGGCAGACCATGGCGGAGAAGGGCCAGGCTGGACCAAGAGGACAAGATGGAGATCCCGGTCAACCAGGAAGTCCAGGTGAGATGTCACGACCGTAGCTGATCCGGGATTGGTTGATAGACCATGTCCGTCAATTTAGAGTTGCTTTTCGACTGATTTTGATTAGACAAAAAAGTGTAGCATTATTTTATTTATATTTATCTGCATCAGAGCCGATTTAAAGTCAAAAATTGGGTTTATTAGCTGTTACTTGGGCAACACAGATACTGCTTTTTAATTGGCTGGTTTTGTGTCATCAGGTATCCCAGGTGGGCCTGGCCAACCCGGTTTCCCAGGGTTAGCAGGAAGTAAAGGTGACCCTGGCCCCTCTGGGATTGGACTGCCAGGACCCCCAGGAGTTAAAGGTAAAACCTTCTCTATCCATTCATCCATCCATCCATCCTTTAATATATGTATTCGTCCATCAATCCAATTAACATTCCATCCATCCATCCGTCCGTCCGTCCGTCCATCCGTCCGTCCATCATCCATCCATCCATCCGTCCAACCATTATTAAATCTTCTTCAGTACCTTTAAACTTTCTTATCATCACCATCATAATCACCACCACCATCATCCCCATCATCACCATCACTACCGCCTTCATCACACATCTCCTTTGAGTCCTTACCCCCCCCCCCCCCCCCCCCCCCGTTCTCCTTCACTCCCTCGTTGTCTTCTTCAGCGTTCTCACACCAACGTCTCATCCTTTCCTCCCAGGTTTCCCCGGTATTCCTGGCACTCCTGGAATCTCAGGTGGACCCGGAAGACCGGGAGTGGACGGTCTCCCTGGGCAGCCCGGATTGTCTGGACAGAAGGTGCACGGACACACACACACACACACACACGCACGCAAAAACACAGACACACACAGACACACACAGAGACACAGACTCAAACGTGTAAACAACAGACACACACAGACACACACTCACCGTCACACATAATCACACACACACACACACACACTTAAATGTGTAAAACACACATATACACATACACTTACACACATACACACACTCACAAACACACACATACATACATTCATCACTAACACACATAAACAAACACATATACACACATAGTAATTTGGTGCAAGTACAATCCAGTACAGAAATATACTAAGATGACGATCAACACAGCCTTCCGAATTCAACCATTTCTACTAGTAAAACTGTGTGTGTGTGTGTGTGTGTGTGTGTGTGTGTGTGTGTGTGTGTGTGTGTGTGTTCTGTGTGCGTGTGTGTGTTTTAGGGGGAGCCTGGTTTTGGAATACCCGGTCCCCAGGGACCCCCAGGCTATCCCGGAGGTAAAGGAGCATCGGGTCCCAAAGGTGACCCCGGTTTCCCTGGCAACCCCGGCGGCCCCGGACGTGGCGGCTTCGATGGAGTCCCTGGATCTAAAGGTACGACGATGTGTCTCTCTGTGTGTGTGTGTGTGTGTGTGTGTGTGTGTGTTTGTGTGTTTGTGTGTGCGCGCGTCTGTGTGTGTGCGTGCGTGCGTACGTGCATGTGTGTGTGTGTGTGTGTGGGTGTGCCTCATCATCATCATCATCTTCATCCGCTTTGTCCGGGGTCGGGTCGCGGAGGTAGCAGTTCCAGCAGGGCATCCCAAACTTCCCTTTCCCGGGCCACATTAACCAGCTCTGACTGGGGGATTCCAAGGCGTTCCCAGGCCAGTGTGGAGATATAATCCCTCCACCTGGTCCTAGGTCTGCCCCGCGGCCTCCGCCCAGCTGGACGTGCCTGGAACACCTCCCTAGGGAGGCGGCCAGGTGGCATCCTTACTAGATGCCCGAACCACCTCAACTGGCTCCTTTCTACGCAAAGAAGCAGCGGCTCTACTCCGAGTCCCTCACGAATGGCTGAACTTCTCACCCTATCCCTAAGGGAGATGCCAGTCACCCTCCGGAGGAAACTCATTTCCGCCGCTTGTATCCGCGATCTCGTTCTTTCGGTCATGACCCACCCTTCATGACCATAGGTGAGAGTAGGAATGAAGATAGACCGGTAGATTGAGAGCTTTGCCTTCTGGCTCAGCTCTCTCTTCGTCACAACGGTGCAATAAAGCGACTGCAACACCGCACCCGCTGCTCCAATTCTCCGGCCCATCTCTCGTTCCACTTTCCCTTCACTCGAGAACAAGACCCCGAGATACTTCAACTCCTTCACTTGGGGTAAAGACTCATTCCCTACTTGGAGTAGACAATCCATCGGTTTCCTGCTGAGAACCATGGCCTCAGATTTGGAGGTGCTGATCCTCATCCCAGCCGCTTCACACTCGGCTGCGAACCGCTGGGGGTGTCTGTTAAAATAAAATAAAAAAAGACATCGTCTGGTGACAACATGTAACAAATATACAGTACTGTACATATGTTTTAGGCAGAGGATGCTGTTTTGAAGGCGTAGGGTGGTCACACCAAATGTTGATTTGGTACAGATTTGCTTTTCCCTCACTTCGTATTTTATGTATTGATAAAAGAAATTTAAAAAATTTACATTTATATATATATTTTTTTTTCTAACTTTAAAGACTTCACACCTGCCTAAAACCTTTGTACAGTACTGTAAGTAAAAATGTTCCACCCCCTAACTCTCTCTCCCTCTCTCTTTCATTCTCTCTCCATCCCTCTTTCTTTTTGTCCCCAGGTGACTCTGGAACCCCTGGTCAACCTGGAGCTCGGGGCCCGCCGGGGTCCCCCTCCTATGGGGCTCAGGGTCCCCAAGGGCCCCCTGGAGCCCCAGGACTGATGGGAGGACCAGGTAAACCAGAGAGCCAGACACACTGTGGAGGACATGACGAATCGTATTCCGACTGTCTGTAAACCTGTGAACGCTACCTCAAGTTTGACACTTAATGCTTTTAAGAGACTTTAACTCTGTTAAATGTTGCCGTTTGTCTGCATGACTAGATAGTTTAGTATTTGACATCATGGATGGAGACATAGTGTGTCTGTTTGGACACTTTAGATGTTTTATGTTATTAATCAAATAAAATAATTAACTTGGGAAAACCTTCCTTTTTTGGATGGATTCACCGACTCCTCTCCTGACTCCGCCCCTCTCCGTCATATTCCCTGGCGTTGCAGGATTCCCAGGTGGACCAGGTGCCAAGGGTGACCCCGGACCGCCCGGCTTAGACATTCCAGGGTTGCCAGGCGACAGAGGCTCTCCCGGTTTCCCCGGATCCCCTGGTGCCGTTGGAGCTCCTGGAGGTCCCGGTGGGCCTGGTCGCGACGGTCTTCCCGGGCTGCCCGGTAAAACGGATTTACCGATTTGACAATTTATGAATTCATGTTTGGCTTCACAATGGCTGAATATAGTTTGTAAAAGCCACATGTTAGCTTTCTGAAGGTAGTGTAACAAAAGCACCGGAAAAGCATTTTGTAACTTTGAAAATATTGATTCTGTTCGAATTTTTTTGTACCTGTGAATCAGACAGGTCAGATTAGTGTACCAATATGAATCTATGAATGTATGAATATCCATAAGTCTAATAGGAAAGTCATTTGGCGTTACAAGACAAACCCATCACAGAGCCTACTTCAGTCTTAAATACTTCCTTGTGTTTGCAGACAGCCAATCACATGTGTCCCTGCCCTGTCTGCTACAGGTTCTAAAGGAGACATGGGTGCCATGGGAACCCCCGGACAAGCTGGAGGACCTGGCGGGCCTGGTGGTCCCGGCTTCCCCGGACCTAAAGGTACACACACACACACACACACACACACATACACACGCACACACACACACAGACACACACACACACACACAGACCGACAGACAGACAGACAGACAGACACGTGCACACACTAACACTTGCACACACAAACAAAGACACACATGCAAATACTGGATGCCTACGCAAAAACACACACGTCCACGTGCACACGCATACTGACCACATATAAGAATTTCTTTGGTATATTTCAAACACAGTGAATTTATGTTAAAAAAACAGAAATAAGCATTACAGTTATTTCGGTGCCTCTTCTAGAACCTCGAACCTCGTAACAACTCCCCTCTTCTCCCGCCAACCAGGTGACGACGGTTTCCCGGGGCGACCAGGTACGCCAGGTGGTCCGGGCGGGAAGGGAGATAGAGGAGAGCCCGGTCTGACCGGACTTCCAGGACCAAGCCTCCCGTCTCAGGCCCTGAAGGGAGATAAGGGAAATCCAGGCACTCCAGGTACAACACGGAAACACCCTTTGTATCTGTCTTTAATTCAATATATTGTTAATGGTAGTATCCCAGGCACTCCAGGTAAGAACAGTAATACACTTTGTATCAAACCGTCTTTAATTCAATGTACATACATTGCTGTGCAAAAGTATTTGCCCCCTTACAAATACTTATTGTTTTTGCACATTTGTCACACTTAAATGTTTCTGATTATCAAACCAATTTTTATATCAGACAAAGATAACCTGAGTAAATACAAAAAGCTGTTTTTAAATGATGATTTCATTTATTGAAGGGAAAAAAGCTGTCCAAACCAACCTGGCCCTATGTGAAAAAATAATTGTCCCCCACCTTGTTAAATCATGCATTAACTGATATTAACCACATTTTTGGGAAAGCTGAGTTCAATTTCACTAGCCACACCCAGGCCTGATTACTGCCAGAACTGAAGAATCAAGAAATCACTTAAATAGAACCTGTCTGACAGCATGAAGTAGGCTAAAAGATCTCAAAAAGCATCACATCATGCCCCGAGCTGAAGAAATTCAAGAACAGATGAGAAACAAAGTCATTGACATATATCAGTCTGGAAAGGGTGACAAAGCCATTTCTAAGACTTTGGGACTCCAGCGAACCACAGTGAGAGCCATTATCCACAAATGGAGAAAACATGGAACAGTGGTGAACCTTCCCAGGAGTGGCCGGCCTACCAAAATTACTCCAAGAACGCATTGACTCATCCAGGAGGTCACAAAAGAACCCAGAACAACATCTAAAGCACCGCAGGCCTCGCTGGCCTCAGTTAAGGTCAGTGTTCATGATTCAACAATAAGAAAGAGTCTGGGCAAACATGGTATCCATGGGAGAGTTCCAAGGCGAAAACCACTGCTGACCAAAAAGACATCTTGATGATCCCCAAGACTTGGGAAAATATTCTGTGGGCTGACGAGACAAAAGTGGAACTTTTTGAAAGGTGTGCGTCCCGTTACATCTGGCCTAAAACTAACACAGCATTTCAGGAAAAGAACATCATACCGACAGTCAAACATGGTGGTGGTAGTGTGATGGTCTGGGGCTGCTGTGCTGCCTCAGAACCTGGGCGACTTGCCGTAATTGATAGAACCATGAATTCTGCTCTCTACCAGAAAATCCTGAAGGAGAACGTCCGGCTATCAGTTCGTGACCTTAAGCTCAAGCGCACTTGGGTTATGCAGCAGGACAATGACCCGAAGCACATCAGCAGGTCCACCTCTGAATGGCTAAAAAAAAACTAAATGAAGGTTTTGGAGTGCCCAAGTCAAAGTCCGGACTTAAATCCGGTTGAGATGCTGTGGCATGACCTTAAACAGGCCGTTCATGCTCAAAATCCCTCCAATGTGGCTGAATTAAAACCATTCTGCAAAGAAGAGTGGGCCAAAATTCCTCCACAGCGATGTGAAAGACTGATTGCCAGTTATCGCAAACACTTGATTGCAGTTGTTGCCGCCAAGGGTGGCATAACCAGTTATTAAGTTTAGGGGGCAATTACTTTTACTTTTACTTACTTCACATAGGGCCAGGTTGGTTTGGATAGCTTATTTCCTTAATAAATGAAATCATCGTTTAAAAACAACTTTTTGTATTTACTCAGGTTCTTTGTCTGATATAAAAATTTGTTTGATAATCTGAAACATTTAAGTGTGACAAATGTGCAAAAACATTAAGTATCTGCAAGGGGGCAAATGCTTTTGCACAGCACTGTATATATATTCTATGACTGTGTAAAGGTTAGGGTTAGGGTCTGTAAATATCAATGTATATATATATTACATGACTGTGTCTAGGTTCCAGCGGTGCTCCGGGTCAGAAAGGAGTGAGTGGTCTACCGGGAGATTCCGGAATACCAGGTTCGGATGGCCGGCCTGGAACACCAGGACCACCAGGTAGGGACACACACACACACTCTCACACCCACGCACACACGGACACTCACACAGACACTCACACACACACACACACACACATACACAAAATGCATATACACACATACACACACGTGTCACTGCTCTCCTAACACACCCAACTCTCGCTCTGTCCATAATGTATACACACATACACACATACACACACCCACACACACACACACACACACATACACAAAATGCATATACACACATACACACACGTGTCACTGCTCTCCTAACACACCCTACCCTCGCTGCTTCCAAAATGCATATACACACACATACACATACACACACGTGTCTCTGCTCTCCTAACACACCCTACCCTCGCTGCTTCCAGGTCCTAAGGGAGACTCAGGCTTCCCAGGAGGCCCAGGAGGCCCCGGAGCCTCAGGACTGAAAGGCACTATGGGAGAAATGGGATTCCCAGGTGGGTTTGGTTGTAAAATAATATATATATACTGTATATACATTGCAATAATATTTAAAGGCAAAACGGTTGAACATAGTCAACAGTCATATACTGTATGTTCTATGGAATAAAAACAATAGTAACTGTTTTGTTTGTTTAACATGGTCTCACATTTTCGTAGGATTAAAGTTGAAACAATAGTCAATACAATGTTTAATGTGGTCATGAGTCATACTTTTGTCGCTGCAAATACAATGTCAGACTCTGCATCTTCAGCCGTGTGCGTTTAATGAATTATGTATAATAATAATATATAATATAAATGTACACATAGAATTAGACTTGGTGCCGTAACTCATTGGATTCAATGTTTTAGTTAACAAAACGTTACTCGCACAGCACTTGGCGTTAGCCTCTTGTTAGCGTGCAGCATTGTCAGCTGAATTTTCACACATTGATGTCACAGGACCATCGGGGTTGAAGGGTGCGCCAGGCGTGCCAGGTCGGTCAGGCGGGCCAGGACAACCTGGAGCGCCGGGATTCCCCGGAGCCAAGGGAGACGCAGGAATTCCCGGAGCCGGACTTCCGGGTGGACCGGGATCAAAGGTACACAATACACACGTACATAAAACATAGAAACACTTGAGCACACACACACACACACACACAAACGCACAAACGCACAAACAGTCATTGACACACTGACACACAAACCATATGACATTACGTTCTGTCATCTTATAGGGAGAACCCGGTCAGTCAGGTTTCCCAGGACAACCAGGAACGAAAGGAACACCGGGAAGTCCTGGTCTCCCAGGGTTACCGGGCGGCCCCGGTTCCAAGGGTGACCCTGGCCTCCCAGGATTCCAAGGTAGGACCGCCGTCATAGCAACAAACATGATGCCAACCTATCATTCAGTTGTTGACCTCTGTTATGCGTCTTGGGACTCTTTCCTCCGTAGGTGTTCCTGGTGCTCCTGGTCCAAAGGGTTTGGACGGGATTCCCGGTGGGTCCGGCGTTCCCGGTGGACCCGGTCGACCTGGGGAACCCGGACGTCCAGGATCACCTGGTTTCCCTGGTGACAAGGGTCAGGCCGGACGTGATGGAATCCCCGGACCAGCTGGTCTCAAGGGAGACCCAGGTGAGTGTTCTTTTATGTAAAACTACAGTACCCATAATGCTGCTGTCAGTATTTACTGTTTGTGTTAAGTTGTGTTACTAATAACTAGAGCACCCATAATGCTGCAGTCAGTATTTACTGTTTGTGTTACAAAGAACTACAGCACCCATAATGCTGCAGTCAGTATTTACTGTTTGTGTTACAAAGAACTACAGCACCCATAGTGCTGCAGTCAGTATTTAGTGTAAGTGTTTCTAAAAACCAGCCCAAGTGCTTATTCCCCCTAAGCTTTTAATTTCATCATAAAGAAATGCATTTGATAGATGTTAAATCTACATGTTAAATGTTGCAGAGTAAGCAAGCTTTGTTAAAACTACGTCTTCTGTGAAAAGAAATACAGAAATGAAATAGCGTCCTGTACTTCCCTGGTGCTAATGCCTCTATAACCCATGATCCCGTTCCCCTATAGGTCTGCCTGGCTTTGGTGGCCCTGGAGCTCCTGGTATCCCCGGGTTACCTGGTGGGTGACCCCTTATTCACAACCCCCCTCCCCATACACTCTCTCTTTCACACACACACATGCAAACCTAACATGTTCACAAACACACACACACACACACACACACACAAACAGACACATGCAAACAAACACACACATACGCATACGCATACACAAACACACACATTCAATGAACACAAACCCCCCCCCCACTACCTTACCTGCAAACACGATACACAACACCAAATATATCAGAAGCAATTACACACACATCAAGAAAAAGGGGATTTATTTTAAATAAAGACAAACAGAAACAAACAGAATAATAAATCCTAACTCTTGTCCGTCCCCATCCCCCCTCCCAGGCTCTAAGGGTGACCCAGGCCTTCCCGGTCTTCCTGGTAGCCCCGGTTTCCCAGGTCAAAAGGGAGAGGGCGGCTTCTCCGGGCAGCCTGGCTCTCCCGGTTCCATCGGGCCCCCTGGCCCCCCAGGTGTGGCCCTTCAGGGGCCCAAAGGTAACTCCGGCCCCCCTGGACCGCCCGGAAGAGCAGGTATGTTTGTTTTCCAACTATATCTTCCACACTTAGGTGTTGATAGTCTTGCTGCCTGTTTTTTTTTTTATTGGTCGGTGTTGTTATTTTAGTTTTGTAATTTTAGGTTTTGACGTCCCTTTGTTGGGAGGTGGTGTTTTTTCATTCAAATTCTTTTTTTTTTAAAGAAAGTAGTAATCATTTAATAGAAAATAGAAAGTAAAGTACACTTCGTGAGTACACTTTCCCACTTTCTCTATCTCCCCCCCTCTCTCTTTCTCTCCCTCTTTCCCTCTCTCTCTCTCTCTTCTGACTGAACGAGTTAGCTTTCTCTCTCCTATTCCCACACAACACACATTGAAAACCAGGCAGCAAAACGTGACACACACCCTGCACTCACTGTGAATGCTTCGTGTTCATGTTTATTGATTTGCATGGGACGTTGTACCACCAATCACCACGTGTGTATCGTCCAAACGTCGCACCGTGGTCCAATCATTGACCACGACACAGAGCACTCGACCAATCGAAAGCAACAAAATCACATCACTGTGTGACACTGTGTGACAACCGAACTTCACTCCTTCCTACTTCACCTTTCACCCCCCCCCCCACACACACACACATCCTCTTCCTCCCTTCCTTAACAGGAAATGTTGGGGTGCTCCATGCACCTATCCGTGTCTCTCACCGAGTGTTCGACAAGCATGGGTTCCAACTTTGCACCCCTGTAATTCATCACTCTCTCCACAGGCCTGACGTGTGTGTGTGTGTGTGTGTGCGGGCGTGCCCTTTGGTCTGAATAGGTGTTTGATTTGTCTAAAATTTGTGTTGAATGCATTATTGGTGTGACAAAAGCAAAGTCCAGACAGAGTCAAAACCACACCTTCCAAATGTCATCTTAGCAATTATATTTTTATATTCCTTCAAAACACTGCAATATTGGCAGGAACGCTTTGCTGACATGCTAAGCCGGTACTGTCCCAAATATGAGCGGACACCCCTTGTTGTTATACACTAGCTTACCATCAACCAGCATTTAAAGCACACAATTCTCTGGGGAAAACCGTTAGCAGGTTTGCTCTCTGTCTAGAGTTCAGGCAACACCCGGATGTAGTTTTGACTCTGCTTCCTGGTGTAATGTGTTGTTTTGTGTCACCTGATCAAACTGCACCTGCATGGGCAACCAATGCCTGTCCCAAATCCCCACCTGAACTGTTGAAGTTGGTCTGGCACACCGATGGCATAGCTGGGCTCAGATACGCATATACACAGTCAATAGGGTTATATTTTAGTGCAGTTAGTACCTCAAAATACGTGATAGGTAGAAAAGACTTATTGATTTCAAAATGTGCATATACTATGTTGTAGTATATGGAGTGTTGTCCGCCATCTCTTTAAACACCACTTTATTTATGATCCTTGATTATTTTCACACACTTATCTAATTAAAAAAAATTTGTTGAAAAATGATAGGCCTATGCTGAGACACTCCTGAGCCCTTTTTATGACCAAGCAGTGTGCAAGGCCAGCCAATTTGCCCCAGTCGGGGCCTGGACCTATGTAAGTGAACGTATGACATGTGCTTCCTGTTTCCTGTGGCTTGGGTCCGCCCTCTGTGGCGAGGCCACGCCTCTTCTTATGATGACTCGCGCATCGTGCCTCAGGTCCAGCAGGTCAGAACTAAAGTGTCCAGGATTCCACCGCACGCCTTTCAACATCCTAGAACCCTTTCAGCTTTGCCTTTCAGTTTAAAACTTTAAAAATAATTCCCTTTCTTGCACTGATTGCTTTGCGTTCAAAAATGTTTGTTTGAGAACACTTCTCCTCCAATTTTTCTTTGCATTCCAGAACAACTAACAAGCACTTTCTGCGACTAACCAGCAACTCAACTTCGACGTATATCGATGAACAACTACATTTCTCTAATCTAATTGAATTTAACGGGTTTAAGCAAATGGGTGACTTTTCTTCTTCTGATATGCTGCTTCACCTTTGCATACTTTTTTTTTTTCACAGTTAGACACCATTATGAATGATTAATTATCACTACCAGTTAAAATTTTGGCACATCATGTGATCCACCAATAGTCTAACCCACTGAGT
This sequence comes from Galaxias olidus, assembly GCA_026901105.3. Taxonomy (NCBI): domain Eukaryota; kingdom Metazoa; phylum Chordata; class Actinopteri; order Galaxiiformes; family Galaxiidae; genus Galaxias; species Galaxias olidus. The sequence goes on from JAPMUY010003709.1 coordinate 96,494, forward strand.
AATTAAATCACCAACAATCAAAACAAAATCATTCTGGGGGAGTTTACACAAACTTCATTATTTAAAAAAAAGATATGTAGTTCAAATGACCTTCTTATACTTTTAACTGTTTTAATCTGTTTTTGGTGTCGTAAGCAGCTGCTTTTATTAATGTAGTGCTTACACACAACATTGAAATCATTCCGCACTACTATATTTGTGTGAACAGTATACTTTGTTTTATCTCGGTTGATCGCTAGGCCATTATTTTTAAATTCTTCGGCTAGTAGCAGTCAGATACTAATGTTTTGTACAGATTATATGCCAAAATATATTTTCCACTCTTTTTATATTATTATATTAAGTGAGAAGGTGAAAGCATTCCATCTTAGTTTTTGGTTAGTTACGGTTTGACCGTGTTGCTATGCTAACTCTTGCTCTTGTCTTAACCCCTTCAACTTCCTGTGCCGTCTCCTCTGGGATTCTGGGAAACCCTAGGTCTTCCAGGTTAGACTTTGTGGTTTGATGTTGTTTTAACACCGTTTTGCTTATCTTTTGTGATATCATGTGTGATGTATTGTTACTGTGACCGTGGCTTTTTGTTTGGAACATTTTAGGGAGTAGGAGTTTTGTCAGAAGAAGAAGTAACACAACCCTGTTGTTTTGGAAGACTGTACTTTATAGGATGTTTAACAAGATCATTTCCTTGACCTTTTTTCCCCCTACCAGGACAGATGGGCGAGCATACACATTCACAACAGCCCCCTTATGCACAGTTACACACACACACACACACACACACACACACTTACACCTAAACAAATGACTCACTTTTAGCTATCGATAGTCATCTGCTTAATGTCTTCAATGCATCTTGAGTCTTCAAGCACACTGTCATGCCCACTGCGACCTTCACCACCCTTGACCTTTCACCTTTTGCTCGCCCAGGTATTCCTGGTCCAGAGGGTCCCCGTGGCCCCGGTGGTAGCGGAGGGGTCAAAGGTGAAAAGGGAATTCCCGGTGCTCCTGGTCAGCCCGGTTTCCCCGGTGCCAAAGGAGAGTACGGACCCGCCGGTTTCCCGGTAAGCAGCGTCCTGTGTGTTATAACTATATATATATTTATCTAAAAAAAACAACAGCATTACCTTACAACTAAATATGCTATTTTGTCTGTCAACTGTGTCGAACGGACTAATATAGTTATATTTTATTGCTAGTTGTATTATTATTGTTGTTGTGATGATAATCGTTATTATAATCTTTGTATTATTATTATTATTATCTGTGTTTGTTTACCTTTAACCCTATTGACCTCTGTCCTGAACTTAGGGTCAACCCGGTCTTCCCGGCCCAGGCGGTTTGAAAGGGGACCCTGGCAATCCCGGTGTTCCTGGATTCCCAGGTCAGCCAGTGTAACAATGATTTCCCCATCCTCATCATTCTATCTGGGATGCGTTTGTGTGTGTGTGTGTGTGTGTGTGTGTGTGTGTGTGTGTGTGTGTGTATTTGGCGATGTGTGTGTGTGTGTGTGTGTGTGTCTGTTTGACGATGTGTGTGTGTGTTTTTTTCTGTGATGTGTGTGTGTGTGCTTTCCTTACATTTTACTGTCTTTAACACAATGTCTCTCTCTAATTATTTCTCTCTCTTGCTGTCTGTGTCACTCTCTGTCTCTGTGTGTTTCTCTCTCTCTCTCTCTCTCTCTCTCTCTCTCTCTCTCTCTCTCTCTCTCTCTCTCTCTCTCTCTCTCTCTCTCTCTCTCTCTCTCTCTCTCTCTCTCTCTATCTGTACCTTAGGAACCAAGGGAGACTCAGGTACTCCCGGTGGTTCAGGACTCCCAGGAGACCCTGGAGATCAGGGACCCTCAGGTAAGTCAACTTTTTATGTGCTGCTTTTTGGGTCAGGTCTCTCTCGCAAAAGAGATTCTGAATCTCAATGAGACTAACCTGATGAAGAAAAAGATATAAAATACAACATGAAAGTCCAATTCTGTGTGGCACAGCTGGGTTCAGAGCCGAAATACCGTTGCCTCAGTGATCGGTGATTCAAAGTAAAACGAACAGCACACAGACTTGTTATTACATGTGTCGTAGATAGATTTAATATAACACGTCTACGTCGTTAGGAGTATATATTTTGTATCCGTTCAGAATACATTTTAAAAGTTGTAACTTCTGCTCCCAGAAAATTACATCTGTGTTGAAATTGTCATCTGAATCCCAGTAGTGTCCTATGTTTACTGCATGTTGAAGTGTACGTTGTACTATTAAGTCTATTTAGTAATGCAATTTCACGATGCATTATGAAGGGGGCAGCTGTGAACGATCTCTGACAATCCTTTTCGGTTTTTTTCCCCAACCTCTGTGTGACCCCTGACCTCTAGGTCCACCAGGTCCACCTGGCATAGTGTCGACCCCTCAACAGGTGAAGGGCGAGCGTGGACCCCCTGGTCCCTCAGGACTGCCTGGGGGGAGAGGATCCCCTGGACCCCCCGGTCTGGAGGGACTCCCAGGTATGGAGGGAGGGAGACGTTAATATAAAATGTACAAAAAAAAAAGAAAATTGCCCTTCATCCCCCCACCCTCTTCTTCCATGTCACTTTTTCCTCTCTCTCTCTCTCTCTCTCCCCCCCCCTCCCTCCCAGGTCAGCCAGGAAGTCCAGGGGACCCGGGTCCCGAGGGCCCCCCAGGATTCAGCGGCCCCCCAGGGAGGAAGGGAGACTCGGGACCGGCTGGCCAACCCGGTGAGTGTGGGCCCTGAGTTTGTCTGGATCAGAACCAGGGGACGGCGTCGTCAGACTGTTATGTGGCCGTGAATCAGGCTTTGTCGGGCTGGTGTTACACAGTGCAGGCACAGCTATGCACCTTTCTACCTGAGGCTGTTATGTTAATCCAGACATTTAACTCAACTTCTTTGACATCATTATATTATATACAAGTAATATACTTATATATGTAAAATACTTATACCAAATAAGTCAAATGTGTTAAATAATAATGTAATTAGTTTAACTAATATATGTACTATATTAGTTCAACTTTATATATGTGTGTATAATTTATATACTTGTAAAAATAATTACATACATATATAGTATACTATATTACAGTATATTGACATTATGATATAGACTAAACACGCATATATAGTATACACACTATGATGTCCACTAAACACGAATAGTATACACACTAGTATACACACGTATAGTATATACATTATGTGTCAACACTCATGTCCACACGTATATGTATACATTATGATGTCCACTCAACACGTATAGTATACACACTACGATGTCCACTCAACACGTATAGTATATACATTACGATGTCCACTAAACACGAATAGTATACACACTATGATGTCCACTCAACACGTATAGTATATACATTATGATGTCCACTCAACACGTATAGTATACACACTACGATGTCCACTCAACACGTCCACTCTGACATGACCCTGATCCCAGGTCAGCGTGGATACCCAGGCCCCACTGGTTCGGACGGCCTCCAAGGCCCTCCGGGTCTACCCGGGTCAGCCTCCGTAGCCCACGGCTTCCTGATCACCCGGCACAGCCAGGCGCCCGACGTGCCCTTCTGCCCCGAGGGCACCAGCCTCATCTACGACGGCTACTCCCTGCTCTACGTGCAGGGCAACGAGCGGGCCCACGGACAGGACCTGGGTAAGGAGCAGGGAGCGGCTCTAGGCGGTTCCGTTTCTACGCTCGACGAGCTCGACCGCGTCGCCGGAATGTGTCAGCTAACGTACAGAGTGATTGGAGGGACTGATTAGTAACATCCTCTCCTGTCTTTCGTCTTCTCTTTCATCCGCTCTTTCGTCCTCTCCTCTCTCTCCTCTCTCTTCTCCTCTCTTTTCTTCTCTTCTCTCCTCTCGTCCTCTCCTCTCCTCTCCTCTCCTCCCTCCCTCCTCTCCTCTCCTCTCCTCTCCTCTCCAGGCACGGCGGGCAGCTGCCTCCGTCGTTTCAGCACCATGCCCTTCATGTTCTGCAACATCAACAACGTGTGCAACTTTGCCTCGCGTAACGACTACTCCTATTGGCTGTCCACTCCCCAGCCCATGCCCATGAGCATGGCGCCCGTCACCGGGGAGGCCATCAAACCCTTCATCAGCAGGTGAGGGAGGGAGGGAAGGAGGAGGGTTTGGAGGGAGGGAGGGAAAGAAGTGTTCAGAGGGAGAGATAGAGGGAGGGAGGGAAGGAGGAGGGTTTGGAGGGAGGGAGAGAAAGAGAAGTGTTCAGAGGGAGAAATAGAGGGAGGGAGGGAAGGAGGGTTTGGAAGGAGGGAAGGAAGAACAGAGAAAGGGAGGGAGGGAGGGAGGGAGGGAGGGAAAGAGAAGGGTTCGGAGGGAGGGATAGAGGGAGGGAGGGATGAATGGAGGGCAGGCAGGAGAACCTGATTAGGAGAGGAACTGAAGGACAACAGAAAACAAAGTAAGGTGTAGGATAAAGGTGTAGAAAACGAGGGAGGAAATGTAGAAGAAAGAAGAAAAAGACGGTAAAGGACTATGGGAGGAAGATTAGATTACTAGTCTCCGGAATAACATTATATATTATTATACACTCTCCATCTTAACGTGTGTGTGTGTGTGTGTGTGTGTGTGTGTAGGTGCGCAGTGTGTGAGGCTCCAGCCATGGTGATCGCTGTACACAGTCAGACCATCCAGATACCTTCCTGTCCTGCTCAGTGGGAACCCCTGTGGATAGGATTCTCCTTTATGATGGTACACACACACACAAACACACACACACAGAGACACACACTAACACACACACGCAAATTCACACATACCGTACATACATACACACATACACGAACGCACACACACACACACGTATATTTATGCACACACAGACACACACTAACACACACGCACACACATTTATGCACACAGAGACACACTCTTAACTCACACACATACACACACGCACACACACACACAGAAATGCACATTCACAAATACACACACATACTGCATACACACACACATTGTTTTCATGCACCAAAACACACCTGGTTCCAGAATCAAAGGTTTCTTTCCCTCATCTCCCTTCCAATCTCTTTCTTTCTCCCACTCTCCTCCTCCTCCTCCTCTCCCCCACCCTTCTCCTCCGCCCCTCTCCGTCCCCTCTGTCCACCCCTCTCTTTCTCCTCCCCTGTCCTCGATCCTCCTTCTCCTCCTCTCCACCCCTCTTTTTCTCCTTTCCTCCGCCCCTCCTTTCCCTCTTTTTTTTCTACTCTGTCCTCTCTCCTCCGCCGCTCTCCTCCTCTCCTCCTCCCCAAATCCCCCTCTCCGTCCCTCTTCTCCTCCTCCTCTCCTCCTTTCCTCCTCCTCTCCTCCTTCCCCTCCTCCTCCTCTCCTCCTCTCATCCTTTTCCCCTCTCCTCCTCTCCTCCTTTCCTCCTTCCCCCTCTCCTCCTCTGCTCCTCCCCCTCTCCTCCTCCTCTCCTCCCCCCCTGGGCTGCAGCACACCAGTGCGGGGGCGGAGGGTTCGGGTCAGGCTCTGGCCTCCCCCGGCTCCTGTCTGGAGGAGTTCCGCAGCGCCCCCTTCATCGAGTGCCACGGCCGGGGGACCTGCAATTACTACGGCAACTCCTACAGCTTCTGGTTGGCCACGGTGGACGCTAACGACATGTTCAGGTGCGGGCTCCCCACTCTCTTCCTTACTCACCGCCATAGCTGACTTGGATGTTTGAGGTCTTTTTTTTTTTTTATCAAAACATCTTTTGATGAGAGCTAGTTTCAGGCTGGTCATGGGGTTCTTTAGTTACAGAGTAGAGTAAATCAAGCACACCCTTTTTTAATTGTTCTCCCCCAGTTTTAAGCTTGTTTTGTTATTTTGGTATTCTTCTTCATGCATTCTGTTGACCTCGAGTAAAACCAACAGTAATGGCCATTTGAGTTTTTTCCTTGACCTTTCCTGCCCTTTGACCCCAACAGGAAGCCCCAGTCGGAGACCTTGAAGGCGGGGAACCTGCAGACGAGAGTCAGTCGCTGCGTCGTCTGTATGAAGAGAACGTAACAGTGCGGGCCAACGCCGCCGTCACCGGGGTCGACCAGCCCGGCAACCGCACGGATGGTGGTTGACGAGGAGGAAGGCAGTAAGGCCACATTGCCGTGACAACGCGAGGTGGAACTCCCATGGTGCATTGGCTTACAAAAAAAAAAGAAAAAAAAAATACAACAGAAATTAACGGTGCTACTGTGCAACACAGCAAAAAGAAACAAAAAAGAAAAGAAAACGGACAAAAAACAAATCTCATAATTTAGCCTCTTTTCTTAAAGACGTACCTCAAAAGATAATGACGGATGATGTGTGACAGCGAAAAAAAAGTGCATCACTTTATATTTCTTTTCAAAGGAGAATGTTCTTTTTTCTTTTTCAAATGTATTTTTGTTTTATTTTTCAACCATCGTGGTACATACATTTCTAGAGAGAAGTTCTCTTTACTTTTCCTTCGGTTATGTTTTTTATTTTTTATTTTTTTTGTGGTTTTACTAAGGAGTGGGATGGTCCCCGCGGTTACCAAATCGGCACTTTGACTTCCGAACATCCAAGAGAAGAGATGCACTGACGATGAGCTTTCTTAGTGAAACTTAATGCCTTTTCCTCGCTTTGCTTTCAGAGACTTTCCTCGCCGTCATTTTCTCTCTTCCTCTATGTTGGTCGTACTAACCCAGCTGTTTCAGAGCCTACTAACTACAGGCCTAGTTCTTTTTCTCTCTTTTTGTAAGTAATAAAATGTGTATATTGTGTAAAACCTTTTTTTTTATTTTTATTAGGATACGGAATCGGTACTAGCTATTTGTTATGAAATTTCTGGGTTCTTGTTAGTTCACTCATCTACACGTTCACACACACACACACACACACACACTCACCCACTCACTCATGGATTCACTCATCTACACGTTCACACACACACACACACTCACCCACTCACTCATGGATTCACTCATCCACTTATTCACTCGCTAGCTCACTCCTCTCTCCTTCACACTCACATATTGTACAAAGTAAGGCTTTTATGAACGAAACAGTATTTTATATATATAAATATATATAAGATAAATATATATTGAAAAATGGAAAAAAAGTATAGAAACTTTATTTGGTTGGGGAATTGATGAGGCTGGCCATTTTATATTTCATAACTACTGATTTTCATAACAGTTTCCTCCGCCAATGACAGAAACAGCTGAGCAACTCCGGTAATCAGTAAAGATTTTGTATTCTATTCTTTAGTAATCATCCTGAAAATGAATGACGGTGGTGTATTTTAGATAGTACTTCAATCAAATAAATGTCCCAGACTTATAAAAACCAGATTGTATAGAGTTTGAATAAAATAAAATGTGGAGGGGGTTTTTAAAATTTCTTTAATATTCCGCATAGATATTTTCTTTGTTGTGTAAGCTTTCCCAGGTTCCAACCAAACTCACCTCACTGTGATTCGAAACTTTTTATTTTTCTTTTTTTTATTGACACGAATCCAAATCTTAATGCATGTTGAAAGCGTTCATATCTAAACCTGGTGTAAATCTGTGAGTGGTTCAGATGCTCAAACTAGTTGGTCGCTTCCTCAACCATAACGTACTGTAAGACAGGATGAGCTGTCCGAGGGGGCAATTTTCCTTTGATATTTTTCAACATGCTTTCAAGAATTACTATTTTGTCATCCTGGGGTGCGATTCTGAAAACAAAGAAAAATGTGTATTAATTTTTCAACAATTGTACTGTCTGTATTTTGTTTTTATTTTGTTTTATTTGTGTTTTCATGTTATATTATCCAGAAGTTGTTATAAACTTTTAAGACTGAAATTAACAATGTCCAATGAGTCGTGTGTGTGAAGACGTTAATCATTATAAGGCCTCACCAAAAATCACCTGCTGCAGGGTGACTTTTAGGAAACTATGATCTATAATGAACTATGACCCAGCTGCATGGCCATCAAACGGCCACAAGAGGGAGCAGTGGGTCAACATCAAAACCTCATTACACTGTCGATTATTTAACCTATTTTGTCGACTGCATTTCCCCCCAAGATTTAAATAAACAAAAAACGCAATAACCAAAAAACTTAATTTGCTGCCAATGTCCTAAAAAAACAAAAAACATTTTGATTGATGGTCAGTCCTAAATTTCCATATCCCATTATGGCTGTCCTAGAGGAGCTGACCCCGGTAAATCCCATACCATCGTATTGGCTCCTCTTAATGCACCAGAGAGAGCCCCTACATGCCAATGAAATGGTGTAGTGTGGGTAAAACTAAAGGCTTTACACTTTGAGAAGTAACAAGGTAAGATCAAGGTCACGGTACAGTTTGCTGGCATCTGGTCTTGTCTTTAAAAGCTAATGCATCACATTCTATAGGACTGTTTGACCCTGAACATCACCGGAATATTATTTTTAGGATATTGGATTTGCTTATAGCCATGCCATTGTCGAAGGTTTTCAAAAACTGTTTGCTGGGTTTCTCCCTGGAAACTCTTTTAGATCTTTTCAAAATGGAGCCTTTCCGTTTGGGATCAAATCTTTTTTCAAGGGAGGTCTCTAGTTTTCCCTATCGCAAATACACGTCTCATACACGGAGCATGTTTTAACCACTACATTTGGGTCTCCTCCAGTGGCGTGACATTGTTAAAAATCCGTAACCACTTGCTTTCAAACCTATGATGTTATAGTAACAAAAAAGGCATCAAACATCCAACGCAATAGGTTATTTGACTATTGTGAAAGGAAGATTATTATTATTAGCATATTATTAGCATATACTGCCATCTGTATTTCTTCTTCTGCGGTTCCTGTTTACAGGAAGTAGGCTGCAACAAGGAGCAGAGGGTAATCTCGACAGATTAGCGAGCTAAAACAATAGCCACGGGCTATAAACAAGCCCTCTCCTTGTTGCCCCCAAAACCGTTTAACCGGTGTAAACCAAAGCTATGGTGAAGCAAACAATGGCCCGATGGCTTACAAGGAGTGTTTCTGATCCATGACAAAATAGGATCGACTTAAACTCATTTAGGAAAGTAGAAGGTCAGTACCAACACAAAAACTAAGTACTATCTTTGAGTGAATCTGTCTTTTCGTTGTGGACACGGTCTGGGAGGTTTCCTATTTAGTCTGGTAAAATGATATTGAATTATTTACTTTTTCAATTGTCTATCATTAAAGTAAATAGTGGGAAAGTAATGGTAACGGGAATGCTGGTCAAATACTAATTGATGGTTAGTATGCTATCATTACTATTACCAGAAGTAATACAAATAAATAAATACTACAAACAAAAATAACCTTAAAAATAAATAAAAAAAGCGTCTTGATTCATCTTTTTATACATTGACGTTACAGGAAACGTTGGTAAGAGGAACCCAGATAATACTGTGTACTCTGTGAGTGTGTGAGTGAGTGTGTGTGTGTGGGGGGGGGGGGGGCACGGCACCTACTCCTCCACCCTGACCTGGCCTGACCTGATCCTCCATGGCTACGCCCGCGCCTCTCCTATTTCCTTGGCTGTGGACGTCCTCCCTATCACTCCGGGGGCCGCGGCCGATAGCTGAGACCCCGCAGCCGCCGCTTCCCCAGCGTGGTTAGTGGGTCAGCTATGGAGTCACCAAGGTGAACCTCCAGAGGGTGGAGATTGGATGTCTGTTGGAAGTCCGAGAAGCCAAACAAACACGCACGCGCACGCACACACGCACGCAGACACACAGACACACAGACACACACACACACACACACACACACACACACGCACACACACACACACACAGACACAGACACACACACACATACAGAGACACACAGACACACACACACACACACAGACACAGATACACACGCACACACACACATACAGAGACACACACCACACACACGCACACACATACACACACAGGCCTATTTGTGTTCGATGTGGTTTCCTTATACGATGGACTGTGACACAAACGAAAAACAAAGTAACTTTGGAATTAAAAAAAGGATGGTTGCTGGCCCTTCCGTTTGGGAAGTAAATTATGAATGCAGTATGGAATCCCTGGGAATTCTCTGAATTCATGAGCACCAATTCCGGAACCACTCGCTTCACCTTCATGGTTACACTCACAGGCTGGCGCGCCTTCACGTCATCCACACACATGCCACGTACGACACACACACACACTATACGTTCACCTAAACACACACTTAACACTCTCTCATCCACAACGACTTAATAACACAATTTGGCCACACGAAATTGACCTCGGTCAACCTGGCCTCTGTGAGCCGGGGATAACCTGGGTTGACCTGGGTTGGGCGATGACAGCGGAGTGTAGAATTAATTAAAGATCTACTGACCAGCCTGTGGGGAATGGCCTCCTCATCAGGGAGTCGCGACCGGTGTCCAGTGCTGGGCCAGCGACATGGAAAACATGTGGCGCCGTCATCAAAAAATGACATGACCGGTGGAAAAGAAAGGTAATTAGTAAAATAACCTGCTGGCTTCTGCACGAGGCGTAAACCAATCTGGTGGCTTCTGCACGAGGCGTAAACCAATCTGGTGGCTTTTGGATTCCTCGTTGGGTGTCTTTGGCCCAGTGCACCACTTCTAAATCCAACGGCGGATTTAGGCGTATATGTGTATTTTATTTGTTTGTTTTATCTCTCTCTCCCTCTCCCTGTCTCTTTCACTTTCTCTTGGTCTCTCTCTCTCTCTCTCTTTCTCTCTCTCTCCCTGTCTCTTTCACTTTCTCTTGCTCTCCCTCTCT
>JAPMUY010003710.1:0-5000 GCA_026901105.3 Galaxias olidus
AAGAGAAGACAAAGAGGATAGCTAGTGTATAATTAGCAGTGAAGCCATGCACTCTTTTTCAAGTATACACACACGCACACACACACACACATGCGCACACACACACACACTATCAATAGGGGGAGGGGTGCACCCGTGACTGCTGAGAGAGACAATATGTTACCCTCACCAACATGTCTCTCTTCTGTCTCTCCAATACCTTTCAAATGTACATGCAGGAAGTCACACAGTAACAACAACAGAACGCGGAATTATCTTCACTGTGCCTTGAAAAAACTAAAAATGGCTGTCCATTTATGGACTCGTTTTGATGGTTAAAATACTTACTGGTATGAAAATGTTTCTGTAGAGGCAAATACTCTGTTGTTTGCAGCACAGCCATGCGGGCCGGTTCCATGTGCCTCCATGTTGTGGCTGACAGGAGGAGGAGCTGGTACTAGCAGAGGTCTACAGGGTGGGCCACCATTGTGTCCAGCCTGAGTACTATAGGAGCCCACAGGTCGCCTAGAGACATATGTCATACTAGCAGGCTTTTCTTCTGGGTCTCCTTTGCTAGTTCCCTACATAAACACACACACACACACACACACACTCACCCTGTCTGACAAACATTGTTTTACCGAGAGAACTAGCTATTGCAGGGAGAGAGTGAAACCCACCCTAGCTTTAAACACTTCTATGCTAATGTCATTACATCAGTCATTTAGCAGCCCATAATTGGCGCAGGGGTTACTGTAACAACGGGAGCGTGACCAATGGGATTTGAGCGAGGAGAGAATGGAAGGGAAATAGATTATTCCTGCAGGATCCTGGTGGCCCTCGGTAGATGAGCTCCCACTTGAGTTCCTGACATTGAGCGTGTTCTTAAGACTACGTGTGTGAGTGGGCTGTTCTTTAGGATGTACTGTATATGTTGCATTTGCAGTTCATTTGGTTTTTTTTACGTTTGCATGTGTTAAATATTGTTTCCCGCGTGCCAGTGTATAATTATCTCTCCTTGGTTGAAATGGGAACATTCATCTTATTTGGTTGTGCCCTCCCTTTTCTCCCTCCCATCTCTCTTTCTCTCTCATTTTTTTTCTCTCTCTCTCTCTCTCTCTCTCGTTCTCTCCCTCATGTTCTCGTTCTCCTTCTCATGTTCTCTCTCCCTCGTGTTCAGACTCAACCCAATTCCCTCTTTTCTCTCTTGTCCTCTTTCCCTCTTTCCCTTCCTCCCTGTCTTTCCTCACACGTCACCTTGGCAGCTTTGTTAACCACCTCGGTGACGGGGATGGCGTGTGTGTGTGTGTGTGTGTGTGTGTGTGTGTGTGTGTGTGTGTGTGTGTGTGTGTGTGTGTGTGTGTGTGTGTGTGTGTGTGTGTGTGCCTAATGGAGATATTGAGTAATTGGGCCACTGGCATGTGCATAAATCTGCTAGCTAATACGCTCTATCACTTTCCCATTTTCTTTTTCTCTCGCTCTCTCTCCCTCGTCTCTCTCTCGCTCCAGTTATCTCTTTGAAACCAGCGCGGTTAGGCAATTGGGTTGTGTGTGTGTTTGCGTGTGCATTGTTAGGTCATGTGCTTTGGTGTGTGTGAGGAAATAGGGTTGTTCATGTATGGGTTGTGTGTGTGTGTGTGTGGAGGGGTAAATCCTGACCTGGGGGTATGATTTCGGTGGCAGGGGGAGGTAGTGAGCACATACACCAGCTTCAAACAGAACGGGGAGAATACGCTCAAAGCCCACAAGACAACAGACAAAGAAAAGAGGCAATGGAGAGACACACACACATGCAGACACACAGAACACGCTATAGACATGTTGGTACTGTGGTGTCGTATCCCCCCCCCCCCAACCTGTGACATTTCCAGCCAGACATTTAACATTAACCAAGCGCCCGCACCGGACAAAAGAAAATCTCTCCCTCTGCGCTTGTCTCCATCGCCCCCCTCTTTTCGCTCTCAGAAGAGAGACATATATCTCTCCAATTGAATATTACTCCACTTCTTCGAGCTGGCCTTTCTGGGAAATCCCCTTGTCCCTTCATTTGGACCCGTTTCTCTGCTTTGTTCTCGCCGTCTGCCTCCGTACGCTAGCCGCTGTGGCCATTAGCTAGCGGATTAGCCGCTATTTTCATTAGCGCTTGCGAGTGAACATTCGGCTGGGGTTGAAGCACTTGTGAGAGCAGCACATGCAGACATTACATACCAAGGACTTTCACATAACAAAGCACAGATATTTTAGGGGGCCATTTCCTGGCGTGCTATTGCGCTAGCGGAGTTTGCTGCTGCACTGTAGTGTGCCATTGGGGGCCATTTTGCTAATAACGCTAGCGCTCCTGTGGAGGTATTTTTACTTAGCTAGCAGTCTTTTTTTTTTTTTGCTCAGTTCGAGTCTGACACCGTGCTCTGGATTAATTAGTCCTCTCCGTTCAGCAACACAACAACAACCCATGAGGGTCCCCTGAGAGGCAACACAACAATGGAAGACACTCTTACTATAACCCCCACTCCCAGCCCTCCCCCTACACACACACACAAACACACGAAATTAGAAACATGTATACACACACACACAGAATAAATCACACACACATTGCTGTCGTTTTGAACTCGATGCTCATGCACTTTTTGAACACACACACACACACACACACACACACGCACACACACACACGCGCTGGTTGTGTCCCTTGTTTTCAGTGATGTCATGGCGGTGGCCTTAGCCTGCTCTGTCCTCCACCATCCATCATGCAGGGCCCAGAGCCACTCCTAGGGGACAGGGAGAGCATTAAGACAAGCCCTCGGAAACCAATTAAAACTCTCTCTCTCTCTCTCTCTCTCTCTCTCTCTCTGTCTGTCTGTCTGTCTGTCTGTGTGTGTGTGTGTGTGTGTGTGTGTGTGTGTGTGTGTGTGTGTGTGTGTGTGTCTGTGTGTGTGTTGGCCTCGGCGGTGGGTTGTGAAAGGCCACTGATTTTCCCTCCCCTATGTATTGTTAAGCTGCTACATTGGCCTTTGCCGGACATGCTGGCATAAGCCCCCTTACCACCTCTCTTTCTCGCTCTCTCTCATTCTCTCTCTCTCTTTCTCTCTCTCTCTCTCGTTCTCTCTATCTCTCTCCCTCTCTCTCTCTCATTCTCTCTCTCTCTCTCTATCTTTCTCTTCATCCCTCCCTCAATCTGCTCTCTCCATCTCCCTCCAATTTTTCTCTCTTTCTTCCTTTCCCTCCTCTCTCCCTCACCGCCCGCACAGAGAAAGATGTCCCTTCTTTCTGTGTCTTTCGACCACTTCCTCCCCTTTCCTTGCTCTTTAATGGTGTGTCTTAGCGCTGAACGCCCTCTAAGTGATCCAACCCTCACACACACACACACACACACACACACACACAGATTGTGTTACCTAACAGCCTTTCTCTAGAATTGATAATATTTTTTTTTCCAGCCCACACACAATACCCCATAATGACAAAGCAAAAACATGTTAAGCACCACCACGGCTCTTTGTAGAGCTGGCCACCCGGCCAAAGACCAATGTGGGTAAAGTGCCTCAGTCAGGTGACAAGAATCCATGGCCACTCTGACATAGCTTCAGGAGTTCCTCTGTGGTGATGGGAGAACCTTCCAGAAGAACAACCATATCTGCAGCACTCCACCAATCATACCTTTTAGGCACAGGTGATCAGATGGAAGTCACTCCTCAGTAAAGGCACCCGACAGCCTGCTCGGAGTTTGCCAAAAGGCACTTAAAGGACTCCAAGATCAGGAGCAATGAGGTTCTCTGGTCTGATCAAACCAAGATTGAACTCTTTGGTCTGAATGCCAAGCATCACGTCTCTGTAATGTAACCAGAATGTCTGAATGCACTGTACATTATTCAGGCCAGTCATGTCCAGTCATTTCACAGGTTCTTATTGCACTGGGATAGGCTTCATTCCACTGAATGGCCTACGATTAGTACAGGCGTAATGACCAAAAGATCTAAAGCATTCAGCTAAACATGTCCTTCCAGAAATGTGCCTCTGTATGTAGCAGTAACACAGCATAGATATCATTACCATAACCTGTTATTTGACGGTATCTTATTCCATTAAAGCATCTTGCATAACCCCCCCCCCCCTTCCATTTCTCGGTGTAGTTACTCTCATCTCTCGCCTAGATCTCACCCTTTCATATTGGCGATAAGAGTGCTCTCTCTCTCTCTCTCTCTCTCTCTCTCTCTCTCTCTCTCTCTCTCTCTCTCTCTCTCTCTCTCTCTCTCTCTCTCTCTCTCTCTCTCTCTCTCTCTCTCTCTCTCTGTGTGTGTGTCCTCTCAGTCTGGCTGCTGGCAGATCCCTATCTCTCTGGTCTCCTCTCTGGTCTATCTGCTAGCACAATAGAGCCTCACACAAAGAACCAACGACTCGCCCCAAATTGGCCAGGGAGGAACAGAAAGAAAGAAAGAAAGAAAGAAAGAAAGATAGAAAGAAAGCGAGAGTGTGCGTGTCTGAAAGAGTGAGAGTAAGAGTGAGTGGAACATGGCTTTTAGTGATGTTTAGGTGTAGTCGTTTTAATGTTGTGAGAGACGGTCACACACACACACACACACACGCACACATATCTTCCCTTCCCCTAGCAGTCTATCAAGGAGGAGAAAGGGGTCACACACACACACACACCCGCACCTCTCTCAGCGCTAATCCAATTAGAGGAGCCGTAATCATGCTCGTGATGAATGATGAGCGGCAGGCTATTGTCTGGGCCAAGGCTTCAGATGAATGGTGCGGTGATTAGCGACCAGAGGATAGCCGCGGCCATTAGTGCCCAGGCCTCCCCAGCAGCTGCAGACTGCAGGGAGCGGAGCGTGGAAGGAGAGTGCACCTTTCTAATGGTGCTTGGTTGAGTATTAGTGGAAGGAGGGGGTCGTGGGGTTAAGTGGCCGGGATATGGGTTAAGTACACACAAACTGGGATGCCGTTCAATTAGCGAGTGCTCCGTCTTTATGTCACAATGATTTCTCATCCATAAGTTGACAGAAGCAATATGT
>JAPMUY010003710.1:7500-10576 GCA_026901105.3 Galaxias olidus
GGGGGCGGACATGCGAGGCTGTGTAATGGGACGAACAGCTGAGCTCTTCAATGAGCCCCCTCTAACACCCAGCATAGCTGTGTTTGGTTTGGACCGCCCCCCCCCCCCCCCCCCGACGCCGGACGTGTTGGAACGTGCCGTCTCCCGGGCAACCGAAAGCGCCAGCAGTCCACACATGCGGTAGGGGATTGATTCCACGCTACGCTGAGCCGGGCCGGGCTGTGCCGGCTCCACGGTAAACGGGAAGGCCGCCGGGTTCAGAGAGGCAGACACGTCCTAGACGTCCTGTTTTCCTATCTATTTCAAGTCGAGTAACAGCCACGACATGCTTGTGAAGCTTTTCGTATGTACGCACACACACACACACACACACACTCGCTAGTGGCATGGTGGTGACAAGTGCTCCTCGCTGAGCCCCACAGTCAACAGACAGCCCAGCCTTTTATTGGTGCTTCTGCCGCGCTCCTCGGAACAGATGGAGCGCTGTCTTCACACCTGTGCTAAACAGTCCTGTCAGGGGAAGAACAGGAGTAGTAGGAGGAGGAGGAGCGGGGAGGGGGGGGACTAGTGAATAAAACAGGAAGAGGAGAGAGGAACGAGTAGTGCTGACGTCTGGACTGGAGCCATTGTGCGTGTACCGCGGGAGGGGAGTCCGTCAGCGGCTCCACCAACGGCCGGCCCGCCGCTCATTGCCCTCCCTCCCTCGTTATCTGGGCAGGGGAGGGCGATTAGCGGCCTGTAAAGTGAAATGCTGCGCGAGTGCCAGCAGAAGCGCGTGCTGGACGGCCCTTTTTTGCGCTGTCGGCGTCGCCAAGCGACATCAGACGAAAAGAGAAAGAGGGGGGAAAAAGGGGGATAGAGCCATCTCCCTCTGCTGCCGGGATAACGGTTAGACTGGCTCGCTTTCGGCCCCCCACCCCCACCGCCGCCGCCACCTCGGCCCTTCGCTGTCTCACGCTGTGCTGAGCGGAGGGGGTCCGCTCGGAGAGGTGGCGAGAGAAAAAAGGGCCGTCGCTCCATTCGTTCTCGGGAGAGAGAGAGAGAGAGAGAGAGAGAGAGAGAGAGAGAGAGAGAGAGAGAGAGAGAGAGAGAGAGAGAGAGAGAGAGAGAGAGAGAGATGGTTAAGGAGGTGGTCCCGCTGCTCTGGGACTCCCCAGTATGCCTGTGAAGAATGGGGAAAGTGCCACGTCCACGCAGAGGTGGGGAAAACAAATGGAGTGGCCTGGGCCTAAAGTGAATCCTCATGTCAATGCCCGGTCCCCTCCCCCCCTCCTCTCTCTGCCGCATGGCACGACCTGACCTTGGGCCTCTGTGAGTGTGGCAGTGTTTTGGCCCCGCTAAGCCCCTCTTTCAAACACACGGTAACATAATGACACTTCAAACCCCCTTCCAGCACGGCAGGGTGTCCTCCACAAGCCCCAGCCCCTCCACGGGCTCCTTATGTCCACTTGGCCCCCTCGTCCTCCCCACGCCAAGACCCCCCGCAATGAATATTAAAACGGGCCCAGGAATGCCTCAGAACCTTGGGAGAGTTTGTCCGGTGGTGAAGTGGGTCGGCGTGTCCCTCGAGGGCCCTTGGCCTGGGTTGGCTGCCTTGGTGACGGGGCGTAAGGGGGGGGGGGGGGGGGGGGGGGGGGTTGCTCTGTGCTTGATTAGCATGGGAAGGGGGCGGGGGCGTTTCCGGGCCTCCCCCACCGCGCGCGTCCTCACAGATGGGCTTCACGGCACCACAGATGGGCGCTTTGGCCACGGAGAAGGCGCTGGCGCTCTATTTATAACACTGATTCACCGAGAGCCCGCCCTCCCGCTCGGCAGTGGGCCGTCCGTCCGTCAGGTCTGGAGTCCAGTCCAGGTGTCAATCTCGATTAGCGTGACCGTGATCGGTGCTGAGTGTTCGTCCTGCACGCGTCAGCCATCCGGCCCCCCCCCCCCCCCCCTCCCACCCCCTCCCATCAGCCTCTCTGTGGGCATGTGACGGATCGGCTGCAGTGAGGCTGATGGAGGGAGACACATAGCACGGTCACAAAGTGAACACACATGTACTACAGGGGCGGGGTGCAGGAGAACACACACACATACACACACACACACACACACATATACACACAAACATACCTCAGTGGTTCTCTAATAAAGGGATCCGTTACATGCCTAAGGGAGGGGGGCCCCAGCCCTGTGAGCCGAGGTGTGTGTTTAAGGCCCGGGCTTCCCCTCCCGGGAGCAGGCAGATCAGTGGTGCACCCTGCCATTGTCGCTGCGCTCTGACTGGCGTGGCTGTCAGCGGAGAGAGAGACGGGAGGTCGGGGCTGGGGGCCTTGGCTGCCTCTCTCACTGGCCACAAACAAAGCACCTCCTCTGGCCTGTAATCAAAGCCCTGGGAAACCACTGCTAGGACGTTCACCTGGACAAAACGGCGCGCACACACACACACACACACACACACACACACACACACACACACACACACACACACACACTAACCTACGTACATCCACGCACACACCGCGCGTGTCTGTGTGTTTGTGAGTCTGTGGCTTGTGTGCGTTTGTGTGTGTGTCTAAGTGTTTGTGAATGTGCCGTAAGTGCATGTGTCTCCCCTTAAGAGTGATAGGAGTGGTAACAGAACTCATGTCATGTCATAGAGCGGAGGCCCCCCTCCCGCGGTGCCTCAGGTGTCGCCTCCGGGGGGCTGGGGCTTTTGTTGGGCTGGGGAGAACGATTTTTGGCCCGGCATACCCCGAGGAGTGCCAGGCTGCCAGACGAAGGGACAAGTGGCGGGTCATACGCCGCGGAGGGATGCCGGAGGAAACTGTGGCTCAGAGTTAGTTTCCTGTGTGACTCAACTGTGAACTCTGTTCGCTTGGTTGGTCCAGAGAGGTCTGTGTGAAATCGTGTTTTGTCTCTGGTTCCTGTAAAGACTCGGATGGCGGAAATGCTTCAAGGAGGGGCTCAAGTCAGCCCAGAGGAATGTGTTTGATGTCTTCCAGTGTGCTGTTTCTGTTCTGCCTCTCGACACCTCCTGTCTCCGGGGGCAGCACGTGCAGTCCGTTCTCCGTCCTTAACCTCTCCCCTCTCT
>JAPMUY010003711.1:0-10356 GCA_026901105.3 Galaxias olidus
CAACACGGTTTTAGCTATCCTCCCGTACACAGCAAGAACGAGTCAGCCTGTTTAGAATGAACAATCTCTCTCTACGAAAGACGGACGAATTTCAAGTGTTGGTAAAACAGGGATCTTATTTTCGCAAATCGCAAGTCTGAAATATCTGAATGGAGATTTGAGCAATTCTCCCCGGAACGCTGGGTGGGAGGAGCGTCGGTTCTCTATAAAATGCTTGTTACATATTGTGTGGACAATGTTCTGTTCATTTAACCCATAAGAATTCGGACCTACATCCGCTTAAAGGAATAATATGGCAGTTGGAAAAACTGAGTAAATGGACCACAAGGATCACAATTAAGACTTTATATTTATGTTTTGTACAATGTTTGTTATTGAGCATTTAGGGTAAATATATGCTGGGTTCTATGACCATTTTATTAATAGTTAACTATTAAATACCTATTAAATATATCGCCATCCGAAACGCAGCTAGGCAGATCGTCTGATAAATTTCAAGCCACATATGAACAAGCCACGCCCCCTGAGTTATGTCAGACCATAACCTCTTAAATTTAGTGAGGCAGAACATGCCTGCCAGTTCCCATTGGCTTAAATAAATATTAAAGTTTCACTTACCGATAACATATGTACGTAGACAGCATAACAGGAAAAGGCACTCCAAAACGTTCCCCATGTCTGTAATATGAATGTGTATCTAATATGATAAAAAAATAAAATAAAAGAACTGTCAGAAACAAGAGTAATTGATTTGAAATAGCCATGTCTGGATACCAGTTCGTGAAACCTCGAAACACAACTTTATCATAACAAATTTTGGGGCATGCTTCCGGTGACACGGTAGGTCAGTGCTGAGCGCTGTTGCACCGCAGCAGGAAGGTCCCGGGTTCGCTCCCCACTTGAAACGTGTTATTGTCTCTGCGGTGAAATCGATGTATAAGGGAATTGAACTTACACGAATCGGGATGACAGCAGTCTTCTTCTTCTCTTGCAAATAGAAATTTAAAGTTGAACGTTGTATTTCCAATAGCATATACTATAAATGCTGTTCTCATTAATAGGTAGCTTTGAACAATGTTATTGAATGAGATTGTCTACAAAAGTAATCATCCACAAAAAAGAAGATAACCAAAAGCAAAAAAAAAGACAATTCTTAAGAAAACAAGCAACACTGCAGCCTTGTCCTGTTGCAAAGAGTCAAATACGTTCAAGTTTCAAGTTGAATGTTGTAACTATAGGCATATGCCATAAGTACTGTTCTCATTAATAGATTAACTTCATAACTTTGAACAATGTTGTGGAATGAGATTTGTGCCAAATGTCTACAAAAGTAAAAGCTAAATCCACAAATAAAAACGAAGATAACAAAAAAAAGACAATTGCTAAGAAAACTCTAAGCAAAACTGCAGCCTTGTCCTGTTGCAAAGACTCAAATACGTTCAAGTTTCAAGTTGAATGTTGTAACTACAATAGGCATATGCCATAAGTACTGTTCTCATTAATAGATTAACTTCATAACTTTGAACAATGTTGTGGAATGAGATTTGTGCCAAATGTCTACAAAAGTAAAAGCTTAATCCACAAATAAAAACGAAGATAACAAAAAAAAGACACTTCTAAAGAAAACTCTAAGCAAAACTGCAGCCTTGTCCTGTTGCAAAGTGTCAAATACGTTCAAGTTTCAAGTTGAATGTTGTAACTACAATAGGCATATACCATAAGTACTGTTCTCCTTAGGATAACTTGGAGTTGGAGTTGGAGTGATAGAATGTTTCGGAGCAAACACACCCATTCTTAAACGCATCATCATTACGTGATGAAGTCTTAGAACAGCAAAGCAGCAAAGTTCCTTGAGCGCCAGTGGCAGTACCGATTCTGCCGAAAAGATCATTCTTTACCAGGCCCTGCCTCTTTTTCTTATATTCATTGTGTGGTCGAATAAAAAATAGCTTTGTAACTTATAGAACTTCTAATTGCCCTGTAGCCTACCAAAACCCATCGTAAAAGAAGTAGGCTAGATATTTTGGGGAAATGCTTAGGCCTACATTTGACACTGTTCCCGTAATCCATGACGATTCTGGCACAGTTTTTGCAGAGGTCCATTGATCCAGATGATCCAGGCCAAAATTGATTGAACACCATCTTAATTTATGTAAATCTAACTCATAATTTTTTTTTTGCCGGTCAACATTCTTAGCTACTTAGACTTCGCGGCTAACGTTGAGTTGTTACCTGTTGACAGCCACTGTATATTTAACTGCTGTAGCTAGGTTGCTAATTATAATCGTGGTCATTATAAATGCAGGTGTTTCCGTATTTAGTTACTCTAACTGAGACTGTGAAGACCAATTTGGTGCCCTGGGCAAGAATTTCGCTGGTGCCATTTGCACCGCAGCCATTACCACCACCAATCATAGTGTTCATACATTCACACTGTACCCACATAGCATTATGCATTTGAATTCCTTTATTTCAGAAACTAACTCAAATCACTAATTAAAACAAATTATAAATAAGGTATTGCACAAAATTTGGTATTAAAGAAACCAATGCAGACATAAACATATGTATAAATATAATATAAATAAGAGTGTTGCACACAAAAAATATATATAAAAGAAACCTCAGTGCAATGTGCATCATCTAGCATTCTTCTACAGTCTCACTCGCCTTGCATTTCTTGCAGCAAAGTCATCCGTGACATGATCATAATAAGACAGTTTGTGTTAGACAACATGATTTGTACTAATGATGGAAAGTCCACTGAGACATTTTTGCTCCGTAGTAGATCTTAGGTTTTAATTAGTTTGAACTTGGAAAAGCTCCTTTCAGCAACAGCCACTGTAAGAAGAAGAGTGGCTGCAATTCTCAGCTACCCAAATATTGAGGTACATTTCTGTCAGCTTCTTCTCAGGCAGGAAGGTAAAAAAAAGCATGTTTGTCATGTTTTGCATGCCTGGGCTGTGCTGAGGTGTAGAGGACAGGAGAACCTTATGCTGCATCACTGCTGGGCTGTGCTGAGGTGCAGGTCGACCAGGATATGCAGGGGTGGGAGGAAATCATTCCAAACTTATTCTGAAGAGAGAAGAGGAATATGTGAACATTAGGTGTTGCATTATATTGTTAAGATAAAGCTTCTGATGGTCACACCACTATTAATATTAAAGCAGGAATAACGTTGACTAACACACGAAGATGTCAACACAAATGTATGCCCATTTTCTTAGGCTGAGTGAACGATTAGTTAAACACACTATAACATATTTTAGAAAATTTTGTTGTAGGTTATTCCCTAAATAGTTGAATAGTCTTTCCAACTTTTCCAAATACATTTAAGGTGTGAGTAACTGACGTTAACTCTAGCTATTTATGAAATTAACAAATTAGGCTAGCTGTTGTCCAAAGTAGGCTAATAGGCTAGTTCCAACGGTAACTGCTAATATTAATTCATCATCACGTCATTCCATACCACTGTCATTTTCCCGTTGTTCCTCCTCTTCTTTTTCGTCCCTTTGGATTTGAGTTATGCTTTTGGTTATCTTCTTTTTTGGTTGTGGATTTTGCTTTTGCTTTTTGTAGACTTTCTCAAATCTCATTCCATACAATGTGCGCGTAACGCTTGTTCTTTGAATTTCATGACGCCTAAACCAAATAAAAATAGCCCATAGAAAAGGTTTTCAATGTTGAGTGACCACATTTTCGGTATGTCTGACAAAAGTCTAAACCAGAAACGAGTTCTTTAAATGTTTGGCAAAAAAACTAAAAACACACATTAAGCTAAATATCATGTTTTAAAATGTACAACTCAATGTTTCGTTTTCAATGGTGTGTGAGCGTTCCGTGTCTCCCACCTAAGTTTCAACTGATTTAAATAAAGGCCTATTGTTCAGCGAGACAACTCAGAATTTCAGGTCCATGGCCCAAACTAATCACAACCATTTAGCCGTCAATCGCCATGACTGTCAAGGGATGCAGATCATATAGCCTTGTTGTTTATTAAGTGTTTTCCATCTTATGTTATGCCATAGTTTCTTAATATGCTTATATATTTCTTAAAATCAACATGTTTGAAACTTCAGATATGTAACTGTCCTAGCAGATGTGTAGCCTATGCCTAACAAAAATGCATTGCTTGCATACATTGAATAATTAGGCTTTATGCAATCACGTTCATTAGGATTCATGTGTGGCAATAAATATGAGTTGATGGGGATGAAGACATTAACATTTATTCTCAATGTGACATATTTCCATTTTGTGACAGGTAGTCCGTGTTCACTTTTTTATTGTTGCTTTTTTTAAATGTTGGGCAAACAACTAAAACAGACATTCAGCAAAATTTCTTGTTTTAAAATGTACCACTCAATGTTTGGTTTTCATAGGTGGGTGCCGTCGACCAAGGCACTCCTATTCTGTTGAGCGAGACCATTCTGCATTTCAGGTCGTTGTACCTAAATTCTAAATACCTGTTGCACTTTACATAGGATTTTGAGTTGGCAAGATGTGGCAAGCTCATAGAGACTTATCCAAAGCGACTTGCAGCTGTAATTGCCGTAAAAGGTGGCTCTACAAAGTACTGACTTTAGGGGGGTGAATATTTATGCACGCTGAAGTTTTCTGTTATTTTGTCCTATTTGTTGTTTGCTTCACAATAAAAAAAAATAACATCTTCAAAGTTGTAGGCATGTTCTGTGGATAAAATGATGCAAACCTTCAAACAATCCGTTCTAATTCCACGTTGTGAGGCAACAAAACATGAAAAATGCCAAGGGGGGTGAATACTTTTGCAAGGCACTGTAAATTCTAAATACCTGTTGCACTTTACGTAGGATTTTGAGTTGTATTAGGCCTACCTGTTTTACTGTTTCAGTATTGTGTATTAACTAGATATCACTGAAGAAGCGCAGCCCACTACGCACGGCGTTCTGCTTTCCAACCAACTGGACTGTAAAGGAAAATGTATTGAAACTTTATGTAGGAGCCATTTATGTGTATTGTTGGCATGCCATTATTTTTGGTGAAATACATCCTGCACTATTATTTTGGACACTTGGTGGCAGTCATTAGAGGCAATGGATAGTAAAATTAGGCACAGTTGACAGGGAAGCGGGACACAGCAGAGCCCCGGAGCGCACACACTTCGGACCAGACCAGGAACAAATCACAGCATCAATAAACCACAAATCAAACAATAACTACTGAACAATCTGTTTTAGGGACTGCGTAAGTTTACTCCTCTACCTGTATATTAATGGCAAAGAGGTACATAGGAAAAATGCAGAAGTTGCCTTAATACTCAGGTACACGGACCAACGCGGACCATTGAAAACTGTCTTCTATGCTGTGTTAGGAAATCGAAGTGACAAACCTTACACGGAGCGACCTGTGTACAGAACTGGCTATTTCAAATCAGGTGCGCACTCGTTTCTGACAGTTCTTTTTTTCTCTATATCATATTAGATATTCACGTTAAAGCCATGGAGAACGTTTTGGAGTGGCGTTTCCTGTTATGCTGTCTATGTACATATGTTACCGGTGAGTGAAACTTTATACGATTCATCAAGTATAGCCTATTGTATTTTTATTTGAAATAGAAAACACACGGTTATCGAACTCTTAGACTGTAGCAATTCCAATGTCATCTGGTCTTTTAATCTGATATTGATTTAAGCCAATGGGAACTCGCAGGGATGTTTTGCCTCCCTGCTCGTCACTTGTTACTAGGACTCACTAAATTCAAGAGGTTTTAGGGCAGACGTAATCAAAGGTGCGTGGCTTATTGTTATGTTACTTGAAATTGAACAGACGACCCGTACTTCCTGGCAGGCGTTCCGGAGCGATCTATTTACTAGGGCTGGATCCGAATTGTTCAATTAAGTTCGTCCTAATGACTTTCACAATGGGCTACTTTTCGTTAACGGCGTGGGAAAACGTCATGCGGTTAAGGAAAGATATGAAGGAGAACTCATAAGGATTTAGGAAAAGACAATCGCGTTGCTAAAGGAGTATAGTATATTTAGTGTTAACAAGTAGATACCCTTTTTGTAGTCGAGTATTTGTAATCAATATTAAAGGTTAGTAGGTAAAACACACAATAGTGTAATGTCACTATTGAAAAGTAGAGAGAGAGAGAGAGATTGTAAGAAAGGGGTGGGTTGAGATTTGGCGAGAAGCGGCCGGACATCAAATGAAGAAAAACAAAGAGGAGACAGGAAAAAGGGAAGCAATAACTCTTAATGATTGTAAGAAGCCTTTGTAGAAATACAATATTTGTCAGACTGTTCGTCACCCTGAGAGTACATGAGTAGTTTGCGATTAACAGAAGCTAGGGGTGAACAGGTCTACAAAGAAAAGGAGGGGTGGTTAATTGACTCTGCTTCCTTAGTTTGTGATAACTGTAAGGATGGGGCTAGTTGTAAAGTGGGGTGAAGCTCTAAAGGTCATGAGACAGTCTGGCCCCAGAGAACAGATGGGTCAGAGGTGATTGGAAAAAGGGCATGTCTAATTTGCATGTATGGGAAGGGCTTAACTTGATTTGGATGTAAAATGCCTAAAAGGGTGAACTGTGTATGTATGTGTCAGTAGATGGTAGATTGTAGTAGTAGATGTCTGTAGTTGCATGCTGATGTTATTCGGCTGAATAAAACCAACTCTTCTGAAACTTTGGCTTTCGACTTCCAATATTTTGTATGGGGTTGTAATTTATTCTAATTGATTAATACACAACAGGAGTCAGACTGCACTTACATTAAGCTACATAATCATGTCACGGTGGTTTTCGTGGGTCGTTCGTGTAGAAACTAATGTGTGTAGAAATGTATTTAAATCATTGACAATGCTGTACAATTCCGTTGTGATCCTATAGGCCAACTCTGCTTTATTTTATGCTGAATAAAGCCTTCCCCGCTGAACTTTTCACATTCGACTCCTAGTGTTTGTATTTGAAGTAAATTGTAAATCTCTTCCATTGGAAAAGACACAACACCACCCATGAATTCCAATGAATGTGATTGTATAAAGCCTTATTGTTTAATGTATGCAAGTTATGAATTTATGTTATTCGTAAGGCATAGGCATAGGATAGTTACATATCTTAAAGGGGCCCTATTATGCAAATTTTCAAGTTCATACCTTTATTTAGGAGTTCTACTATAGGTGTACTTGTTCTAAACCCCCCCCCCCCCCATCCTTGTCCTCTTCTGAGGAGCCCAGTCTGCTCTGATTGATCAACTGGCCAAACAAAGGGAATTTGCCGTCGCTCTTCCCAAAACAGCCTTTTTTTGACATGGCGAAACCACCCGGCCTCCACTCTGACTGGTTCTGGTTGAGGGCGTGCCAAACATTATTGAAATGTGTGACTTGGTGACGTAGATAAGTTATGGAAAAAACGCTGGACTACAAACTAGGCGTTTCAGGCAGTTCAGGAGCAGTGTTTTCTGTGAGAGAGAATAGCTTCCTTTGGCGTGGACTATGGGCTTTGTAACTTTTCAGACCTTTTACATGCACAAAAAGCTACATAACATACTAAAGGAAAGGGAAAAACCCAAAGAGCATAATAGGTCCCCTTTCAGTTTCAAAGATGTTGATATTTGAAAACATATAAGCAAGTTACGGCATAACATAAGTCTGCATTCCTTGACAGTGTCAAGTCATGTCAATCGACGGCTGAATGGTGAATCGCTTTAAATATTGCTGCCACAAGGAATTCTGGGGTGGCATTTTCTTCTTTCCTTTCGTAAAGGATGGTCCTGTGTATCCTATGCTAAAGTACACAAGTTAGGAAGCATTGAAGCACCTTGCCTTAGCACTTAGAGAATTCGACCAGTACTTATCCTGGCTGCCACTCAAACACTTCTGGGTCATTTCACTCAGTTAGGAACTTTCCTAAGCTAAATAAAGAATTTATTGTATTTAATCCTCCTATTATCTTTGGGGTCAATTTGACCCCTTTCAGTGTTTGTCCCTAAAAAAATGATTGGCATAATTTGTTTTATTTTATATTAAATGACTTTTCCTTATTTAATGGAAACAACTGGTTAAACATCATGTTGATGTGATAGCATGTCCTTGCACGCATCGGTGTTCTTTGGGGTCAAATTGGCAGATTTGTTCTGGTGGTTGTGGCTGATACTTGAGTCACCATCAAAATTGATATTATTATAGTTTAAACTTGATTAAGAGTCATATTAAATCATAAATGGGGCACCACCCAACGACTTTAGCTAATTGCATGGCTCGATGGGAAACCAGGTCTAGTCTTTATATTAACTTAATTATTAATAATTAATTTAATATTAACACGTATGTGAAAGTTAAACGTTTCAGTCTCAATTCTGAAGTAGTTAATTCTTTAGTTGTGTGAATGGATAATTCATGTGCAGAAGGAAACAGGAGTTTAAACAAACAATTACATTTTATTTCAAATTCTAGGCAAACTATGTACAGATATACAATGAATAAATGATAGTGGTCTAGGAATGTTAGCAGGTCAGGTATGAAACGTGGGTGTGGATCTCTAAACATAGCAGGATGGGGAAGCTAATTGCTATAAGCAAAGCATCAAATGCGATGTAGTGAGATAGGGGAAGTTACTCTGCGACGAGGGGTTTGCTGCCTTGCAGAGGGGAATTCAAAGTCCGTTGATGGTTTAATGAGCAAAGATTGTGCGTTCCTTATTAGCAGATATTCCAAAATTCTTGGTGGGACGCGGCCTTGTGAAGCAGATCGCGTGATTGATTATTTTGCGCAATCCTTTCTGATCTCATCAGGGATGATCTTTCCTTTTCCAAGATTAGGTCGATTGCAAAGTTCTGTCTGTTGAGTCTGCTTTTATCAAACAGTCAAAGAGGTGTATCCTTTGACACAGGTTTTGGGAGCAGACAGATAGGTGATTATCTAACTTGTAAATGTTGTTCAAAGTCCTGCAAAGTCTATGCCTCTTCATTAAGAATGTTTTAGTACCAAACAGTATGTATGCTAGTTGGAAAATAAGCGTTATCTTCTAAAACTAAAACACAAGTATACATTCAATAAACTCTTCCAATTACAAACATTATACTTCAATTCTTATCATTGTCAATGTCCTTGTTCCATTATTGTTTTGTCACTCCGTTAAGAGTTAAAACTTTACTTTCAGGGATTGGAATTCTTTTTTTTTGTGTGTGTGCTTGTGTGTGTGTGTGTGTGTGTGTGTGTGTGTGAGAGAGAGAGAGAGTTTCATATAAAATCTTAAAACAGAGAGTTAAAATAAATGTGTGGATATTCTCACACACACTTTTATTTTCAGGTCTTACATGAAACATATACACACACACACACACACACACACACACACACACACACACACACACACACACACACACCTATTGTTTGAAGCCTGGAAGTCTATATGATTGTGTGTGTGCATTTATGTTTGTATAATAGGGGACTCCAACGTGATTGGTTCGGCCCAACCTGTTTTGGGACTTATTGGCCATGATGTCATTCTGCCGTGTCGTCTGGAGCCCTCATTGGATGTCAGTGGAAAAACCATAGAGTGGTCCAAACTCAACCACTCAATGAAGGGGCCTGTTCACAAGTGCAGCGGAACGGGAGAGATGTCAGCTGAGCTGGCAAACGCAGCCTACAAGGAACGGACCGCTTTGTTTAAGGGAGAACTGGAGAACGGCAACGTCTCTCTGAAACTCTCCAGTGTGCGAACCTCTGATGAAGGGTTGTACAGGTGCTTCCTTATCCTCCCAAGCAGCATCGGGGTGAAGGAGGCTGCGATTGAGCTCAACATCGGTAAGCCCAAGCAAACTGAGTGGTTTTCAAAAGGAAGAAGTGAAGCCGTGAAATCTGGTCTGAAGGAGTAAATGTTATTGCACACACAGTGTGCATGCATGTTGAATTTAAAGTTAAAAACCGACACAAAGTAGTAAATCTCAAAACCAGGGGTTTGTCCTTGGTGGCACATTACTGTATTGAGACGAGAACAGAAACAATCCATAAAAACGATTCAAATTAAATCGAAATTGTGGTTGTTGGGTTCCTGTGTTCTCGCAGGGGCTGTGTCTATGCCACAAGTGTCCGTTGTGGAACCTGTGGATGGCGGGAGTGGTTCTGCAGTGTGAGTCTGGAGTCTGGTACCCAGAGCCAAAGGTGGAGTGGCTGAACAGTACGGGACACGTCCTCCTGAAGCTACCAAAGACGTTTCTCAGTCCAAACTGGTCGCTACGACGTGAAAACTGAACATGACTGTGGCAGGAAGCTGCAGGTTCACCTGTAGGAGTGGTACAGCTGGACATCAATCAAACCAGAGAGACAGACATTGACGTTACAGGTAACATAAGACTTCAAAAGTATTTATGAAAGGTG
>JAPMUY010003713.1:0-10520 GCA_026901105.3 Galaxias olidus
CAGACTGTGTGAAGAGTTTTGAAAAAGTAGTTTCAGTATTGACCGATGCTTGTTAGCAATCGAAAAAAACTGTAACAATCTTTTGGGGATATCAAAAAGTCAGAGTGAAATGAATTGACTTCATACATACTGTCTGTGTAGTACTGGTGAGGTAAGGACAAACAGACCAACAGTGGACGATGGACCGTCCATTGCAGTCATATCCCTCAGGTCCACAACATTGTTCTTGGTGCACTTACATTAACATTCTGCTGAGACGCGACTGGTTCAGTCCACTTCATACATTAACATGTCAGAAGTCATGCAGTCATACACAGTCTTTCATGAGAGAGCAGCCATGCTCCAGCCTACTACCAGAGGCCAGGGGCCGGGGGGCTTGTCAAATGTCAAATGAGGCGTCCAACACCAAACCCTGTGGACAGCTATGCCACCCCGTAGCTTTCCAACAGGCCCGGCCCTGCCTGCAGTAAACACTGTTCATCTCAGCTACCTTTTATTTGAAATGTGTGACAAACACACCAGACCTCACTCTAAACATGTGAGGTCATGACTAGTTAGTCGTGCAACAGAGATGTGTCTCCAAAGATTTTTGAAGGGGCTGTGCAAAATGCACTCCGACACAAAATAAACCATTATCACCCACCAAGGGAGCAGCTCAGAGGGGTCACAAACATTGGCAGCTTGGGGGGTTGGGGTTGTGGGGCAATTTGTAGAGCCCTGAGTGGGGGTTACTAGTTTCGTTATCCTTCTTTCTGAGAAGGGAGAAAGTGGACACTAGATCAGATAATGTAGAGAAAACAAACTTCAGGTAGGGTGATTCCATGACATGACATTGTGGATAGGTTAAGGCAGGAGTAACTGATCCAGACAGCACAACTGCAGACATGCCTATTGGTAGATAACGCACCAATCCAGACCAGACCAGCAAAAGGAAGCAGCATTTGTTTACATCTCGGTGGGTATTAGAGAAGGAACTGCCGTGTCTGGTTCTCATGGCAGTCCAGCCCATCAGGACCCAAACACTCAAAGTTGGACCACTCAGAGACAAAGACGAATGAACGTAGTATACCACCATGTTTAATGTACTGGTTAAGACTGTTGGACGCTAGGGAGAAACTGGTCATTGCGTGTGAGGTTGCATCCGGATTGGTGCTTCATAACCAAAAACAAAAGCAAAATAAACCGTCATTGCAAACAAGAACTTTTGAAAAGCCTAAAGTTGAGTTATGGTTGCTCAGCGGTGCAGTATTGATGGCGGCCCATCGACTGACGGAGGAGGATATGTGATCTGGGTACTCCTTTGACCCATGACCCTCCAGGCATGGCCCCTGTGCCCACCGGCAGATGCGATGCACTGGAGCAGACTGTGGAGCAGCCTGACACTTTTCTCCTCCTCCCGGACTCCTCCTCTCCAGTTACAGCCTCTCCTGCTCCGCTCCGTGTCTCTGGGGGAATCCATTAACAGCCCCTCCACTCCTCCCCCTTGTCAATGATTGACACTATCAACTTCCTATCCCCCCGCCTCCCGACATTGGTTATCTGTCCTGTGATTTCTAAAACCACAAGTTAGTTTGAGAATTATGGCTAGGCTTGTTGGGAAAAAGAGATCTTCTTTGTCCCATGATAAATATAGTGGCCGCAGCTCAAACTGAACAGCCTCTCTGATTAAGCAGAGGGGAAAAAGGATTCGTAAATGGTGGTGGTGCTTCATGCATACTCTGTCTACGGCTTTGATTGCCACCTTATAATAGCAACACTCACACTTGCTCCGTATTTACAGTATCAATAAATCAAGGGCAAAGCCTCTAAAGGCTACTCTACAATGTATTTTTGTGCATAGGTTTCCGAGTTCAGTAAACAACGCATTGTGTTTGACAACCCATTAGGTTAACCTCTACCTTAGCCTCTAAAGGCTACTCTACAATGTATTTTTGTGCATAGGTTTCCAAGTTCAGTAAACAACGCATTGTGTTTGACAACCCATTAGGTTAACCTCTACCTTACTGTGATACTCTTTTTTTTGTACAATACAACAAAGCCAGTGTAGTTGCAAGAAGCAAATAATATCTTGTAATATTTAACCAACTTCCCTGATCTTATACCCCCTGGTAAGTGGAAGGCAAACCGTGTGCTTCGAAAGAGGTGTCACTTGTTCTCAGTATTAGCTCTTGAGAAGATAAGAAAACAGATTGGACATGGGAGGTCAGAGGGCGGTACTGCGGCCGACTCGTCCGTTTATTTGGCCTGCTTCTGGTTTCCTGCTTTCTTCAGGTACCATCACACCGTCTGTGGACAGGCCTAAACCAGAAGTACCCATGACGGCCTTGGTCAAGCCCATTGGTGATTCCCACTCACCATTAAACAGTA
Source organism: Galaxias olidus (assembly GCA_026901105.3). Taxonomy (NCBI): domain Eukaryota; kingdom Metazoa; phylum Chordata; class Actinopteri; order Galaxiiformes; family Galaxiidae; genus Galaxias; species Galaxias olidus. The sequence continues at coordinate 2,368 of JAPMUY010003713.1, forward strand.
AAAAGGACGAAAATAAGGGAAGTTGAAAGCAATTAAACAAACACGTCAGACAAGAAAGTTACAGACGAATACATCCAATACGATACGCAACTTAATTGCAATTAATTGCTTGAAATATCATTAGGGCATTGTAACACCATCTCAATCCCAGACTGGAGTATTGTGTGTGGGGTCTGAGGTAGACCAGAGGTGACAGCTGTCACTATCCAGCTTTGACACCAGCAGATAAGCCTGGTCAATCAATCAACCCTGCCACACCAGTCAAGAGTTTCCCTGAGGTTGTCCTGATAGGAGATAAACTAGACCCAACAGACTCCAGGGCCAGAGAGGAAGTGAAGATGTCCTATCTAAGACCACATGGGTCATTTCCTCTACAGAAAGCACATGGATAAGAACAGTGAAGTTGCTGTTTAATGTTTGCATTGAAGTGCCTAGCAATTCCAGTTGTTACTGGGGAACTAAAACTGTCAGAATCCAAAAATAACTCAACCCGTAAATTCATTTCAAACAGTGTTTTTCTTTTCACTTCATAATGTTTGGGTAGTCATTGGTCAACTATGTCATCAGCATTTAAGTGTTTTGACGTGAACTGCGACCGAACAGATGAACCAGACTTGAATTTCAAACCAGAACAGAGAAACAGAGCAGCGGTGGTAACCCTCACTATGACCTCAAAGGCACCATCAAGTATACCCGTAAAACACAAAAACGTTCTAAGATCTACCATGCTTTATTGATTCAAAGTTGAAACATTTGGCAAGATAAGCAGGACACCCAGCTCTCTCCTTCATCTGAGGGGAACATCGTAAATCGCGATGAGGGAATCATCAACATCATGTAAATAGAAGGGCAACACTGAAGACAGTTTTACAGGAGTGGCTATGCATCAGCTTAGCTAACACATCTTCAAATGTCTCACGGTAAACGTCCTGTAATCCCCTCAACTCTAAACAAAAGAGTTGAAACCAAAAACAAAACCGTGCTAAAAACAACCAAAACATCTGCAGGGCGGCCATGCTGTCCAAATTTGAGGGGATATCCAGCACACCCTGGCCTAGCCAAACAGATGGTCTGTCTCCTGCATCACTCACTCTCACACACACACACACACACACACACACACACACACACACACACACACACACACACACACACACACACACACACACACACACACACACACACACACACACACACACACACACACACACACACACACAACACACACACATCACCATCACGGGTGAGAAAATAGGCTAAGCTTGGGAACTGTGTTCTATTTCTATGTACAGTATTGCTGGAAATGGTCGGTTGATATTTGTGTATGTAAGACGGTGAGCATTTGTGTGATTTAGTGTGTGTGTGTGTGTGTGTGTGTGTGTGTGCATGTGGGGCTATGCTGGGACGTGCTGAGCATGGAGCAGGCCTGTTCAGGCACTGTCGTTCTGAGACCTGTTTAGACTGGGCCGGCGCCAGCCATCGCACACCACCTCACCAACAGCAGGTGAGAGTCCTCAGCTGCCAATCACACTCACCACGCCGACTACACCACCGCGGTGAAGTCCGGACCAGGCTAATTTGGCACGTAGACAGCTGGGCAACTATGAGTTGAGCTTCACCTAAACTAGCATCAGTTAGGTGAAGAACCATGTACTAGATATATAAAAAAGAATATTAAGGAATTCTGAGACATAATACAGATAAGACATGACATGTATACAAACAAATATTGAAATGGGCATACATTTACCCCCCCCCCCCCCCTCTAAAAATACCTTTGCCGCGCTCATTTGCACAAAGCTAGGACAAACCATGTTGATCCGGTAAAACAAAGCAAATTCTCTGTAGTAATGGGAGAAAGCCATTAGTGACCAGCATATCTGGACAATTGTGTGTGTGCGAGCCTTTGCTGCATTCTGCAGATGAGGTCTAATCGAATCACCAGGCTGGGAGGCTCTTTCCCCAGCTTTTATTATGGCAGCATTTGTGTATGATCCCTGTCACACACCCAGAGAATTCAACTGATGGAGAATTATGCGCCTTTCACAAATCTAGAAAGCCACATTACATCAGGACAAAGTCTACAATTCTAATGTATTGTCCTTCGGTAAGTGGATACGGTTTATTTAATTTTTTCTTTTTGGAGGAGGGCAAGGGGGGGGGGGGGGGGCATATGTTATTTATTTTGGGCTTCAGAGAGAGAGAGAGAGGGAATGGGAGGGGGGCTAATGGAAGTGTGGAGAAAAATCACAATGAAACAGACCCACATCATCCAACCGCTGTGAAACAAGACAATTGTGTTATACTTACTCAACAGGAAATTAAACCAATAAGAAGGAGCTAGCTCTCTCTTAGCCAATGCACAGACAACTGGAGTTGAAAAACGGTTGGCTGTGGACTGAAGTACTCTCAATGGGAGTTCCAACTCAATCAGCCTCACGCTAACAAGTGGAACCCTTCTCCTGGACTTCCCGTCTAACCTCCATCAGGCACCAACCGTCACAAGTTTCCATCTTTAAATCTAGCTTGAACAATATTTTGTCAAGATGGATATTACACTTTTCCTGCTTGACAGCTTTACAATCCCTGCGTTAAAACGGATACCAATTGCTATGCAATATATAACACTGAGAGCAGGCCCAGTTAACTGGGCTGGGGTTATAAATATTAGTAATCAGTCGGAGAAAAAATCACAAGAATTCAGAGCTAAACTAATGATCAATTCATTAAACGCTGTCCCTTCATTCACCTCTGTCAAAGATGAATGCAGACAGCTTGTGTCATAAAAACAGCTGTGTGAGGACATTTGTGTCCAAATTATCTTACCAGAAATTGAAATGGTACGTACATCGTAATATATATTTTTCAAAGGGACTCAAAGAGTGGCTTCAATCATCACGGTGTTTTTTTTTCTCAAATAAAGCTGGTGATATAACAATATGTTGTTGCCGATATTCAGTCGATAACTTTGAAATCAAAAGGAGGTTAGTCTGTTAAATGTTGAGGGATATTGTCATCAAATTGAGCAATACAGCATCCATGTTATAATTAACAGTAAACCCCTGTGACAAATTCCAGTTTTAAAATGAGCATCTTTGTTGGTTTTTAAAAGTCTTTAAGTGAAATATTAGATAGTGAAAATGTATTGTGTTACGCAAAGATTTATCATGTACGTATATATAAATTTGTATCTCAAATGGGAGTAATCTGGTACTTCCAAAGCTTGATCTAAAAATGTCTCAATCTAATCTTTAGCTTCATATGAGGACTTTGGTTGTACATAAATGTTCTGTTGGACAAACACAGGCACACATAAAGGGACACACACGTAGCCATACAAACAGACCTACACACTGACACAAAGAAACACACACACACACACACACACACACACACGCACACACGCATTAACCTCCACCCTAACTTCCAGTCCCATTTACAAGCTCTAAAAGCCTTTTCCTTTTAACATCAGATCTGGGGCTGTGAGTGACAGGGAACAGAATCTACCATATGTTGTCACTTGCTCACCACCACTGGGGCCTCCAGGCCTGCATGGCGCAGCACGCTGGTCTGGTCCACTGGGTGATCACTTCAGTTGACCTGACCACACTATGCCTATTTCTGTGGTGTACTGCTGGCCAATGTCGTCAGTTACAATACAATTCAAAACGGTAGGTTTCACTTTAAAAGGCTCTCTCACATTTGGACTCTCTCCGACCAGCCCTTGATTGGGGCAGTCAGAGTGTTAATGGATTTTAAATGGACATTATTTGACTGTAATTATGCGTAATTCACAGTCTGAAAATGTACTTATATCCATTGGGTTTGACAGAGTAACAATTGCACCTTGTCCAATGACCAGTTCTTGCCTGACCAGCTACCAGAGATGCTCGTAAGTCTTTGAGCTCGAGTCCAAGTCAAGTCTCAAGTCTCTGGTCACAAGTTCAAGTCAAGTCTCAAGTCTGTAGCAAAACCCATTTGCAACCACAGGCTTTTGAGAGAAGAACTGGCTCTTAGTGAATGTTGCAGGCTATATCAATCTTTTTTTCTGAAAATAGAGAGGGTGCCTTAAAAATGTATATAGACTAACAAACGACAATCCAATCAGAAATAACATTGCTTTATTTTGCCATGTGTACATTAAATACATTGACATTAAGTAGAAAACTATAACAGCATTGTTTTGAACAAATCATTCATATAGACTATAATATGACAATTGAAATGGCCATTTCAGAGGCACCCATAGCTGATTAATCAGCAGGCTAACTATTAAGCTACTTTTAATAATAACCCATCTTCATCTAACACTATATGTGGGCTCAATGCTGCTACTAGCTGGGCTAGCATACCGTAGTGTAGATGGACAGTTGAAACTGCATTTAATAATAATATACGTATATAGGAGGACAAAAATATATATATATACTGTATATATTTACAGAGGGACAAAAAATAATATATATAGGAGGACCAAAAAAAATTATAATAATATAGGGAGATAAAAAATAATATATATAGGACAAAAAATAATATAGGAGGACCAAAATAAATAAAAATAATGTATATATATAAAAGGGCAGAAGCAGAGGCAGACACATGTTGTCCATGTAGCACCACCTGCCCCCAGCCCCGGTTCCATGTAGCACCACCTCCCCCAAGCCAAGGTTCCATGTAGCACCGTTCCTTTGCTCACCTGTCTCTGCCATTGTCACTATATGAGCAGGGTCTATCTCTCTCAGTGCACGGTTCTGCAGTATGCAAGAAAAGAGCTACACCCGCCCTCGCACACAGGCTTTGAGAGAGAGAGCTAGCAAAAATGCATCATAGACGAATGTCTTAATCTCCTTGCTAATGTGACCTGTCCAAGTACGTTTGCAGGCAACCTGCTAAAGTTTGATGTGCGCGATTCAGAATTCTTTATTTTGATACCGCAGATGTAACATTCAGCTCGTCAGTCGTCAGATATTTCCTCAAAGTTAAAAGCGCCGAAAAAGTATACAATATAATTACGTTTGTTCACGAGTCCCAAATCTCGAGTCTGAGTCGAGTCTCAAGTCTTTTGGGGAAGAGTACAAGTCAAGTCTCAAGTCATTGTTTGAGCGACATAAGTGCGACTCGAGTCCGAGTCGCAAACTCGAGACCCCATCACTGCCAGTTACCAACAAAATGTCAAAAGGGATGACATATTGTAAGCACTTAACTACAGTGTGTTACTCTGGGAAGTTGCTGGATATGAACCAAATATAAATAAAGGAAAGACAGAAAAGATCAAAAGAACGGCGGAAAATACTGTGACTGGAAAACTCCCTGATTGATACTGGATCATTGTTCTTTTCTGGAAAAATCCCTCATTCTGCTATGGTGGTTGGATGTGCGAACGTTGATTCACACATCAGGTATGCAGTGTGTTAGGAGACCTGTGACAGTGACAGATTACATGGTGTTGACGGACAGTGGCAGGTAGACTACCTGTTTCACAGTTCACTGGGAGATTCATTAGGCATTTTGGACAGGCTCCTTTGGTACAGTTTGGCTGTTAGGGTAACCTGATCCAGAGCCTGAGGACACAGGGCTGTTTTTACACCATACCCAGAAACCGCGGGCGACAGCTTCCACACACTGTGAGAGAGAGAACGAGGGAGGGGGAAGAAAGAAGAGGCGAAGAAGGGAAGAAGGGACATTGCGAAAGGGAGATGTAGAGGGTTGGGGATAGGACAAGCCTGTCAGCCCTCTATCCCTCTTTCCCAATGACAAATGGCCCATCCCACCACTCACTTCCCTTTCCATCGAGGTCCCCAACTTTTTTTTCTCTCTGTCCATCGCCATGTTGTGACAGGCAACAAAATTGATTAAGCTGAGCCCCGGGATCTGACACTACAGCGCATTGCCTTCTATTTGTTGATTACTATTGATTTTCTTTGATACTTCATTTAAAAATCAATAGCACAAGGGGAAGAAAAATAGGCATGGTTTACACATGCTTTAACATACTATTGTGCCGCGGAGGAGGCCAGAGTTTTGGCAGGACGGCACGACGGCCAATTACGAGGAAAGCTCTTAACAGGTGAAAGAGAGGGTCCCCAGATCGATTCCCAGTTTTCGTCTCCAATCACAGAAAGTGGCTATAAATTAGGCGCATCTGTGTTGTTTTCAGGACAGCCATGAAGCATGGCCGCAACTTTCTTTGCCCACAGCCACCTTGCTTTTCCCTCCATCAACCCCGTCCCTATCCAACACCAAGCCACCCCTCCCTGCCTACGAGTCCTACCAGGGCAGCATGCCATGGTAGGACTCGTAGGCAGAGAAGTGGCTGGTATTGAGATAGGGACAGGGACAATGGAAACAAGGTGGCAGACCAGAAAGTTGCAGTGGCCATGCTCATGTCCTGAAACAACACAGATGCACTGAGCTTAAGCCACTTTTCTGTGATTGGAAGCTGGGAATCAGTCAAAAATATACTGTTAAACTTTTCTAATGAATTAACACGTCATTGCCTCTGCAAAACCTGGCCTCCTCACAGCACAATAGTATGTTAAAACATGTAAATATGCCTATTTTTCCCTTGTATATTGATTTAGGTGATATCAGAAAATCAATAGTAATCAACAAATAAAGGCAATAAATAGATCCAGTGTCAGAACTCAGCTGCATCAGTGCATTGCCTGTCTAACCTAACGTGGACAAGAGAAAAAGTTAGGGAACCTCATTGGAAAATGGTAGGGATGGGCCGACTATCATTAGAGATAAGGCTGACTTGAAACTACCTCCATAGATTCTCTCTCTCACAGTGTGTAGGCTGTAAGCCACGTAGGCGCGTAGCCCTGTGTAGTCCTGGAGCTCTGGATCAGGTGCTACAACCAAACTGCCAAAGGAGCCTGTCTAGTAAGATCTCCCAGTAAGAGTAGTCACACCTGCCACTGTCGATCAACACCATGTCACTGTCTAGTGCCTCCTAACACACTGCCTTACTGATAATGTGGGTGATTATATAGCAGAATGAGGATTTTCAGAAGAACAATGATCCAGTATCAATCAGGGAACATTACATTTCCGCCGTTCTTTGATGCAATCTTTCCTTTATTTATATTTAGTTCATATCCAGCAACTTCCCAGAGTAAACACACTGTAATTAAGTGCTTACAATATGTCATCCCCTTTTGGCAATTTTATTGGTAACTAACTGTGGTCTACAGTTTGCGACCATTTTCAATGCATATGTGCATCAAACAATGACTACAGACTTGACTTGCTCTTTTCCCAAAAGACGAGACCGACTCAGACTCGAAAGTTTGGGACTCGTGAAGACAAACGTAATTATATTGTATACTTTTAAAATGCTATCTGACGACTGGCAATGCAACGGTATCCAAAATAAAAGGAGATTCTGAAATCCCCCTTTATCAAACTTTAACAAAAAGGTTATATACAACATGGACTTAGGTCACATTAGCAAGGAGACCAAGACGTTAAGGTCTATTTTTACTAGCTCTCTCTCTCAAAACCTTTTATCAATATGCTCTTTTCACTATACCCTTGGAGAGATAAGACCCTGCTCATATGTAATGGCAGAGACAGATTGAGCAAAGACGGTGCTACATGGAACAGAGAGATGGTGCCCCATGGAACCGAGAGGCAGGTGTCTTTATGGAGCAAATAATACCCTTTATATATACATTATTTTATTTATTTAGTCCTCCTATATTATTTTTTTGTCTATATATATTATTTTTATCTCCCTATATTATTATAATTTTATTATATATATATATTATTTTTGTCCTCATATAAATATATACAGTATATATATATTTTGTCCTCACGTATATTGTATTAGAAATACAGCTTCTCCATATCTACACTGCGTGCATATGCCCATTGAAGCATAGCACCACATATAGTGTTAGATGAAGATGGATTGGTAATTAGAAATAGCTAATGTACTGATTAATATGGCTGCCTCTGAAAATGGCCATTTCAATTGTCATATTATATCTATATGATGTTTGTTCAAAACAATGTATTATAGTTTTCTACTTAATGTCAATATTTAATGTACACATAATAAAGCAATGTTATTTCTGATTAGATTGTCATTTGTTAATCTATATACATTAGGCACCCTCTCTATTTTCAAGCATTGATATAGACAT
>JAPMUY010003714.1:0-5000 GCA_026901105.3 Galaxias olidus
AACAGAGAACACATTATCCAGAGGTAACAAAGCCCTATGCAAAAAGAGAACACAGCTGCATTCAGAGAACACAGTTCTATATAGAGAACACAGTATCATACAGAGAACACAGACCTATACAGAATGTGCCCTATGCAGAGAACACAGTCTCTATCCAGAGAACATAGTTTTGAGGCAGAACACAGTCTCTGTATAGCGACTGTGTTCTCTGCATAGAGACTTTATTCTCTGTATAGATACTGTGTTCTCTGTATAGATACTGTGTTCTCTATATAGAGACTGTGTTCTCTGGATAGAGACTGTGTTCTCTGCATAGAGACTTTATTCTCTGTATAGATAATGTGTTCTCTGTATAGAGACTGTGTTCTGGATAGAGACTGTGTTCTCTGTATAGAGACTGTGTTCTGGATAGAGACTGTGTTCTCTGCATAGAGACTGTGTTCTCTGTATAGAGACTGTGTTCTCTGTATAGATACTGTGTTCTCTGTATAGAGACTGTGTTCTCTGTATAGATACTGTGTTCTCTGCACAGAGACTGTGTTCTCTGTATAGAGCCTGTGTTCTCTGTATAGAGACTGTGTTCTCTGTATAGCGCCTGTGTTCTCTGTATAGAGACTGTGTTCTCTGTATAGAGCCTGTGTTCTCTGTATAGAGACTGTGTTCTCTGTATAGGTAGAGACTGTGTTCTCTGTATAGAGACTGTGTTCTCTGTATAGAGACTGTGTTCTCTGGATAGAGACTGTGTTCTGGATAGAGACTGTGTTCTGATGATGATAAACCCACTCTCTGTAGTGAACCCTGCACGCTCCTGAAGACTGGGCTGTGTTTAAATACAGACACACACACACACACACACACACACACACACACACACACACACACACACACACACACACACCCCTTGTAGTTGTTAACAGTCATGAAGGTGATGCATTAAAAAATTTAACTGATGTAAATCAGTCCCTTGGAACACACTATAGGGGTAGAAGATATTCCTTACTCTGCTACAAAACAAATTCACAAAATATTCACCTGATACTATAAGGTGTAGCTATATAACTGTAAGGTGTAATAGTTATATTGAACAGGTCATTATGGGGTATATTGATGAACATTTAGATCCCTAATTAAAGTATTGATTTAGGCTATTTCTGCTAAACGTACAATAAATAAATTGTATAAAGTACATAAATAATTCACAGGGTGGTGTGTAATAAACCTATGAGAGGAACACAGACGATCATGAACATTCGGAAATTAACTAACCTGATCTTAGTGGGAATGGAGATTCAGAATCCTGCTCGTTTCAACAGCCACAGAGAAGCAGAAAATCTATAATGAAGGTCCCATCTGGTTGTTGTATTTCTATATGCACCTCCCAGTGATGCAGGAGGAGAAGTGAGGCAAAGCCATGAAGTGTATGAGCAGTAACATTAGCAGCAAACACAGCAGTGTGTCTGAGCAGTAACATTAGCAGCAAACACAGCAGTGAGTACGAGCAGTAACATTAGCAGCGAACACAGCAGTGTGTATGAGCAGTAACATTAGCAGCAAACACTCACAGCAGTGTGTATGAGAGGTAACATTAACCTAACTTAACTAACCCTAACCCAGCAGCCTGCTCCTCCTGGCTCTGGACGTTTCCTTCCTGATGATGACAGTCTGTTCAGAACGCAGGCTCTGGTTAAAGAGGCTGACCTTTGTAGGAACGCAGGCTCTGGTTAAAGAGGCTGACGTTTGTAGGGACATCGGCTATGGTTAAAGAGGCTGAGCTTTGTAGGAACACCGGCACTGGTAAAAGAGGCTGAGCTTTGTAGGAACACCGGCTCTGGTTAAAGAGGCTGACCTTTGTAGGAACACCGGCTCTGGTTAAAGAGGCTGACCTTTGTAGGAACACCGGCTCTGGTTAAAGAGGCTGACCTTTGTAGGAAAAAACGGCTCTGGTTAAAGAGGCTGACCTTTGTAGGAACACCGGCTATGGTTAAAGAGGCTGACCTTTGTAGGAACGCAGGCTCTGGTTAGAGGCTGACCTTTGTAGGAACACCGGCTCTGGTTAAAGAGGCTGACCTTTGTAGGAACACCGGCTCTGGTTAAAGAGGCTGACATTTGCAGGAACACAGGTTCTGGTTAAAGAGGCTGACCTTTGTAGGAACACTGGCTATGGTTAAAGAGGCTGACCTTTGTAGGAACACCGGCTCTGGTTAAAGAGGCTGACATTTGCAGGAACACAGGCTCTGGTTAAAGAGGCTGACATTTGCAGGAACACCGGCTCTGGTTAAAGAGGCTGACCTTTGTAGGAACACCGGCTCTGGTTAAAGAGGCTGACCTTTGTAGGAACGGTCATATAAAAGATTGCTACAGTGAATTATGTGGTGCACACGTCTCCTATCAGCCTCATGTCATCACTGCCACTCTCTGTGATGTCACCTGTCACAGTTTCACCAACACAACACAATAATACAACACAGGAACACTTACCTAACCCTAAACCTACACAACACAATAATACAACACAGGAACACTTACCTAACCCTAAACCTACACAACACAATAATACAACACAGGAACACTTACCTAACCCTAAACCTACACAACACAATAATACAACACAGGAACACTTACCTAACCCTAAACCTACACAACACAATAATACAACACAGGAACACTTACCTAACCCTAAACCTACACAACACAATAATACAACACAGGAACACTTACCTAACCCTAAACCTACACAACACAATAATACAACACAGGAACACTTACCTAACCCTAAACCTACACAATACAATAATACAACACAGGAACACTTACCTAACCCTAAACCTACACAACACAATAATACAACACAGGAACACTTACCTAACCCTAAACCTACACAACACAATAATACAACACAGGAACACCTACCTAACCCTAAACCTACACAACACAATAATACAACACAGGAACACCTACCTAACCCTAAACCTACACAATACAATAATACAACACAGGAACACTTACCTAACCCTAAACCTACACAATACAATAATACAACACAGGAACACTTACCTAACCCTAAACCTACACAACACAATAATACAACACAGGAACACTTACCTAACCCTAAACCTACACAACACAATAATACAACACAGGAACACTTACCTAACCCTAAACCTACACAACACAATAATACAACACAGGAACACCTACCTAACCCTAAACCTACACAATACAATAATACAACACAGGAACACTTACCTAACCCTAAACCTACACAACACAATAATACAACACAGGAACACCTACCTAACCCTGAACCTACACAATACAATAATACAACACAGGAACACTTACCTAACCCTAAACCTACACAACACAATAATATAATGTAGGAACACCTACCTAACCCTAAACCTACACAATACAATAATACAACACAGGAACACTTACCTAACCCTGAACCTACACAATACAATAATACAACGCAGGAAAAGGCTGTGTTTCCAAACAAAGAGCTATGTGTGTGACGTGGTGTGTGGGCTGTCGTTCCATGAGGGCGTGACATGGATAAACCTCCTGCAGTTCACAGACAAAGTGTCAGGGAGACGGAGGGAGTGGTGATTGGGCCTGGATGGGCCTGGTTGGGCCTGGATGAGCCCTGGATGGACCTGATATGCCCTGGTTGGGCCTGGTTGGGCCTGGATGGGCCTGATATGCCCTGGTTGGGCCTGGTTGGGCCTGGTTGGGCCTGGATGGGCCTGATATGCCCTGGTTGGGCCTGGATGGGCCTGATGTGCCCTGGTTGGGCCTGGATGGGTCTGGATGGGCCTGATGTGCCCTGGTTGGGCCTGGTTGGGCCTGGATGGGCCTGATGTGCCCTGGTTGGGCCTGGTTGGGCCTGGATGGGTCTGGTTGGTCCTGGTTGGGCCTGGATGGGTCTGATGTGCCCTGGTTGGGCCTGGTTGGGCCTGGATGGGTCTGGTTGGGCCTGGATGGGCCTGATGTGCCCTGGTTGGGCCTGGTTGGGCCTGGATGGGCCTGATGTTCCCTGGTTGGTCCTGGTTGACCCTGGTTTGCTCTGGTTGACCCTGTGGGGAGAGGGAATGCACCTAGACTGAGCTGACCAAAAGGAAACTGACTGTGTAATATTTGGGAAATCATTCTCAATATAAAAAGTTTACGTATTTGTTTCTAACTTAGATGAATACAAGAGTAGTCCTCAGATCAAGGCAGAAGTATGAGGATATCTTTATAGATTATTATATACTGGAACCAATAAAATAAAGGCTATAAACAGATCCTCTTCATAAAACTTTCATTGCACACAAAACCTTTTTATAAAAAGTTAAGGAATATGATTTTACATTTGGACTTTATTTTAGATGAATGTTGTGTACCAGCATGTTCTGGTCCGATCCAGAAGAGGAACGTGGTGACATCATCCAGCAGTCCACCATGCTACCACGGCAACCACAGGGAAGATTTGCCATCTGTGGCTCCTCCCCAACATCAGCATCACTAACATCTCAGTCAGTCAGTCCATCAGAAAGACAAGGGCAGAGAGACAGACAGACTGGGAGGCAGACAGACAGGCAGGCAGGCAGAGAGACAGACAGACAAACAGACAGGGAAGGAGGGAGACAGACAGACAGCGAGACAGACAGACGAACAGACAGACTGGTAGAGAGACTTGTAGAGAGACAGACAGAGAATCTTTCTGAAGTAAGCAGTTAATTGGCCTGTATGGAATCCTCCAATGGGAGGAAGCAGTCAGATCTCTGGAGGATGGAGTATCAACCTAGATGGGGCTCCCAGTCACGAGCAGGTCCTTAAATTGAATTAAGAAAACAATGCAAAAGTAGGCAAAGCCCATGCCTAATATTCCCACAATGTAGTGCGTAGTGGTCTTAATTGATGCGCTGCCTAATACTCCCACAATGCAGTGCGTAGTGGTCTTAATTGATGCGTTGCCTAATATTCCCACAATGTAGTGCGTAGTGGTCTTAATTGAT
>JAPMUY010003715.1:0-2500 GCA_026901105.3 Galaxias olidus
AACTATACACTGCACTCGTAAAACCAGGAAATAGGAGGAACTTTACTTTATGTACTCTGATTGGCTAGGTAGGTAAGGGGGGAGGAGCATTGACACACTAGGAAATAGCATCAACAGTACATGAAGTTGTTCCCGCCCTCTCCCCTCTCCTTCACAGATCTGAGATCAGAGGTGTACACAGACAGGACACCAACACATGATAACTATATGTTGTAAACAAAATATTAGAATACAAGTTTAAGTCATAAATAACAAATTTAAATCATAAATGATTTGTTTATTTCCTTGATATCCTTTCTCTTGATGTAATATCTTTTACATTCTTACAGGTTCCAGACCCAATAGGACTCTGTGGCTGCACAGGGGACACCAACACATAACTATATGTAGTAAACACAATACTAGAATACATAGAATATTTAAATCATAAATAATTTGTTTATTTCCTTGATATTCTTTCTAATTAAACAATCCCTCGATGTAATTATTTTTTCACATCCTTACTTAAGCTACAGGTTCCAGATCCAATACTATGATATGGCTGCTACATGTTGAGGCGAAAAATATTTAGTATTTAATCATGTCAACTCATGTACAATCCTAACCCAATCAGTGTTTATCTGAATGTGGAAGTCTAGACCACATTATTTATCAGTTTAGGGATGAAATACAATCTAAAGTATCTAAGTAACGTTTGCAGATTATTTATGATGTAAGGGCCCCCTCTAATGGCAAAAGTGACTCACTGTCATAATGAAGACTTAGTATTGGAGTCTAAGGTGACTTACTGTCAGAATGAAGACTTAGTATTGGAGTCTAAGGTGACTTACTGTCAGAATGAAGACTTAGTATTGGAGTCCAAAGTGACTTACTGTCAGAATGATGACTTAGTATTGGAGTCTAAGGTGACTTCCTGTCAGAATGAAGACTTAGTATTGGAGTCCAAAGTGACTTACTGTCAGAATGATGACTTAGAATTGGAGTCTAAGGTGACTTCCTGTCAGAATGAAGACTTAGTATTGGAGTTCAAAGTGACTTACTGTCAGAATGAAGACTTAGCATTGGATTCTAAGGTGACTTACTGTCTGAATGAAGACTTAGTATTGGAGTCTAAGGCAACTTACTGTCTGAATGAAGACTTAGTATTGGAGTCTGAAGTGACTTACTGTCAGAATGATGACTTAGTATTGGAGTCCAAAGTGACTTACTGTCAGAATGATGACTTAGTATTGGAGTCTAAGGTGACTTCCCTGTCAGAATGAAGACTTAGTATTGGAGTCCAAAGTGACTTACTGTCAGAATGAAGACTTAGTATTGGAGTCTAAGGTGACTTCCTGTCAGAATGAAGACTTAGTATTGGAGTCTAAAGTGACTTACTGTCAGAATGAAGACTTAGTATTGGAGTCTAAAGTGACTTACTGTCAGAATGAAGACTTAGTATTGGAGTCTAAAGTGACTTACTGTCATAATGAAGACTTAGTATTGGAGTCTAAGGTGACTTACTGTCAGAATGAGGACTTAGTATTGGAGTCTGAAGTGACTTACTGTCAGAATGAGGACTTAGTATTGGAGTCTAAAGTGACTTACTGTCATAATGAAGACTTAGTTTTGGAGTCTAAGGTGACTTACTGTCAGAATGAAGACTTAGTATTGGAGTCTAAGGTGACTTACTGTCAGAATGAAGACTTGGTATTGGAGTCTAAAGTGACTTACTGTCAGAATGAAGACTTAGTATTGGAGTCTAAAGTGACTTCCTGTCAGAATGAAGACTTAGTATTGGAGTCTAAGGTGACTTACTGTCAGAATGATGACTTAGTATTGGAGTCTAAGGTGACTTACTGTCAGAATGAAGACTTAGTATTGGAGTCTGAAGGGAAAATTGGTTTTCTCTCCCCCTAACTCATGTTAGACGGACTTACATGTTCAACATTTTTTTCTTTAATATTGAACCTGAATGTGTGTGTGTGTGTGTGTGTGTGTGTGTGTGTGTGTTTCCAGAGCAAGGTCTAGACTGTAATGTGTGTGTGTGTGTGTGTGTGTGTGTGTGTGTGTGTGTGTGTGTGTGTGTGTGTGTTTCCAGAGCAGGGCCATTCGGACTCGGACATGTTCCTCTACATGCTGATCGTGTGCTCGGTCATCAGTTCTCTCTACACACTGATCTGGATCTGTGTGTGTGTGTGTGTGTGTGTGTGTGTGTGTGTGTGTGTGTGTGTGTTCCTACGGGAGGAGATGTGTGTGTGTGTGTGTGTGTACACACACACACACACACACACACACACACATGTGTGTGTGTGTGTGTGTGTGTGTGTGTGTGTGTGTGTGTGTGTGTGTGTGTGTGTGTGTGTGTGTGTGTGTACACACACACACACACACACACACACACACACACACACACACACACACACACACACACCCTAAACACACACTCACAGAGCTACAGCCTGTCCCTCAGGAGACCCTGCTGTCTGCACAGTGAGTCACACACACACACACACACACA
>JAPMUY010003716.1:0-5000 GCA_026901105.3 Galaxias olidus
CTTAAATGGTGATTTCTTAAAGGAATGATATGAGAAGTCTGAAATTTGCATTGTGAATAATTTTTACAAAGAGCTTATCAACTAAACTCTTTAACCCCCTTTAAGGGCTCCTAAGCCCTTTAATAATGTGCCATCAACAAAATACATCTTCAAGATCTGTCACACTGATAAAGGGAGTTAGATCAAGGTTTTCCTTTTCAACCTCAAGCTCTATCATCCCCTGCCCCCCTCCCCTTCTATGTCTCCCCCACCCCCCGAAGGATTCTCTGATGGCAGCCCGACAAATGAGCAGACAGCCAACGAGAAAGAGGAGTCCTCTGAAACGCTTCATCAAAGCCCGGCTCTGGATGAAGAATAAAGGGAGTGTTCTGCACCCCATGCCCTGGTGGCATGTCACATTATGGCAAGGGGGGGGGGGGGGACGACGACGACGACAGAGCGTAATCACACTCCTTGACTGCGGGGTACAGAGGGGAGTCCTTGACATCATTAGGAAGGGTTGAAGGAATAGGAATTGGATAGGAAGAGGGGCGGGTGAGGGGGGAGAGAGAAGGTGAGACAGAGAGAACGAGATAGAGGGAGGGAGGGAGGGATGGATAAAGAGAGAGAGGGCAAGATAAAGAAAAGAAGTGATGGAGGGATAAAGAGAAAGGAGGAGAGAGGAGAGAAAGGAAGAGAGAAAGTAGAGAGGTGTGAGATAGAGGTAGGGAATAAGAGAGAGCAGAAAGAGGGGGATGCTTTGTTGCAGCAAGATTGCTACGACCAAGTCTTGTGTGATGTGTAGAGTATCCAGTGGCTATTTCATGTAGAGAGAGATCTAGTGTGTTTATTTAATGCAGGAACACATGCTGGTCATGTTGTATTATATATATAGGTAAAATATTATGTCAATTTAATACCACCTGAGGTAAAAACACTTTGTAGAAGGGTTTGTTAAGCAAGTCACCGGTTATTTAACCTTGCATTAAACATTTAAATTAAAACGATGTGTGTGATGTCAGTCCTTTTTTTCTGTTAGACTGTACCTTAAAATGTACACAGCACATATTAGATCAATTACTCTCAGGTTGTTTAGGTCAAATTAGTAATATAGCCATACGCCTATTCAATTTAACTCTTTGTTGCAGTAGATTGTAGTAAATCTTTCTCCTGTGGAAGAAAACACACTGAAACAAGCGGTAGAGTTGTTTATGCCGTTGCCCTTGGCAACGCGCTAGAGTTGCATCATGAGTCAGCCATCTTGGTGAAGCCGGGCCAAATTAGTATTGCTTTTTTTGAGCACTCGGCTTTGCAGTCATTTCTGTCATCATTATAATAAAAAAAAACAGCATACTGCTGTTTGGGGGGAACTTTGTCTGTCAGGGCTAAGTAGATGCAAGGTTATTTTAAAAATTACTTTTCCCCAATAGGTATTTGGTTTACAAAATATATGGGTAACAAATATGCATTCTTTATTCAAATACCATCTAAAGACAAATTACATCAGACAGTACAATATTTTTTGTAGGGAACAAATGCATGCATTTAAAGAAAATGAAGGTATGAAAGTCCATTATCATAGCTGTGTTCTCTGTTCTCCCAGTAGGGGGGGCTGTGAGCAGTAGGGAGATGATTAAGCAAGAGACTATTGTGGCACACACTTCTAATGAAAGAACAAGAGAAGCTAAGTTTACAACGCTTTGACATTTAGATAATAACGTTGATGTCACAGCAGATATCTACTGTAGATTGCTCTTTCCGTTGCTCTAATTGGCTGGTTCTAAAGCCACCTTAAGTGGCTTCAGTTCTCATTCTATGATGACAGCAGCATTTCAGCCATGGCCAATAAATTTGTTTTACAACAACATGTGATTTTAGCTTAGTAACAGTAACAGTTCATCAGAAGTGTCATAACACACAGACTTTAAATTCAATTATAAAACAATTTGAACACACTGTTTATGCGGTTTGATTTGAATGAGGTAATCAGGTATGCAGTGAGCAGCGAGGATATTAAATAACAAACAGCATTTCTAACACACCTTCATTTGCATCGCCGGTAGTCATAAAATGGCCGTTCTTCTTCCTAATGTGACTCTGCAGTGCTAGTGTAGAAGCTACACTTGCCCCATAAAAAAGGGCAGACTCTCTCATAAACAACGCTGTAGTTAATAATATTTTACCTCATGATGCAGTTAGAGTTGATAATGTTCATACTTTTTTCTTTCTTGTCATTGCCTTACTAATTGGCAATCCCTTAATGAACGAATCAAAACAGCCATTGAAAAATATGCATAACGTTAATCGAACAACGTTTCACACTTTCTGTGTTTTTCCACAAGACCAACGTCATGTCTTGGATTTTGCATTAAACCCCCTTAGTGTTGCATTGAGTGCTAACATTTATGAAATATGTATACGTCTGTACGGTCACAGTTGCTTGTTTGTTAAATAATTCAGCGTGACAGTGGGTATTTCAAGGCTTGCCGTCAACCCTTCCATTTTGCCAATGACGTTCAACTGACCTAAGATTAACTTACTGCACATATATTCCCAGAGCATCTTATGGGCAATTTACAGTCATTTCTATCATATAAAAGTCTGAACACTGCAGGAAAAACTCTTCACTCTTCTATCCTTGTCAGAGTAAAATCATACTTTTCTGTGTCATTTATGAAAATGTATAAAGCTTTTGAGTTAAGGTGAACAAACCATTTAAGCAATTCAAACAATCTAAGATGACAGACGCAATCATTATTCATTTAAATTTCAAGTTTATTATCATCAAGTTTAACCAAAATGCCAATGCTATTTCATGTAAAATAATTACCATTCAAAAACAGAACATAAAAAAAAACTACATGGTCCATTTTTTGAGGAATGTTTTTACTATTTTTGTACGCAGTGGAAAAGAGTGTATTTAAGTGTTTTTAATTAAATTTTTTAAACTGTACATAATAGGGTTGGCACTGTACTGTTAAAATGCCCTATGCCACAACTTCAAACACAAAAGTTTCATGTTTCGGTGATGGGTAAATTGATATTTTGGATTTTTCATGTTTTTTTCAAATTTTTTTGCAATCCCATGCATTATTCTTAGCGAGTGTTCAATGTTTAGCGAAACATTTCACTTTATCAGCCATTTTGTACATCGATTGTTACAACAGCAACATCACCTGAGGGGAGGTCTTGATTTGGATACAGTTAATGCAGCTAATGTGGTCATCTTGTAGACATTACTTAATAAAAACCTTTATGATCTGCAGTAGTTGGATTTACCAGTTTTACCGATAAAAGTGTAGAAAAAAGGCAGTACGTTTACACGAACATTCACATTCAGCTAAAAAGACATTCCTTCACTAGGGGGGATGTGGGGTATCAATCGTTAATTGGTACAGGTGCATGGTGATTACGATGCATGAAATGGTGGTAACACAAATGTGTCTTATCTGTCGGTGACTCTGTCAGCTACGGTATGCAATTTGAACTCACTAACTTATAGGATCTTATTTCATCTAAGAATAATAGAATCTAAAAAAAATTCATGATTTACAGTTATTGCTTGGAAATGGAACAATATTGCAGACTTAATGGCACATAGTTAGCACTGATGACTGACATGTACAAAACATACTGCATCCATTTCTGGTCTCTGAAAATTACATGAAACACTAAATAGCTTGTGGGCAGAGGTGAGTTACAGTTAGTATTACGTATAATGACAAAAACAAAACAAATACAATTTAAGCGTCCCTTCCCTACATGTTGCCATGGTACTTACATCATCAAATTATGTTTGTCTCAAGTTGGGGATGGTTGCAACCAAAAATCAATTACATAAATGACTGATTGATCGTCCCTTTGCTTCATAATAAAATAAGTAAAACCTTTTTTTTTTTTTTATTGGATCATCATGGAGTTGGAAAAGCTGAGACTGTGCAGATATCCTGATGGTTCGGTATGTACAGAATTGGCTGTGGACAGTCGTCGTGGTGACACCGCTTTACTTTTCCAAACTGACTTTATTTGCTTTTTCCCGCTCCGTCAACAGACCCGCGCTGGCTGCTGCTGTTGTTGCTGTAGTAGGAGAGAACACGTTTAGAAAAGGTACATTAGTAAGGAGACGGTTAAAGGTAGGAAAAAGAAAGAAAAGAAGGGAGACACAAAAAGGAAAGAAAGAAAGAAAGAAAGAAAGAAAGAAAGAAAGAAAGAAAGAAAGAAAGAAAGAAAGAGTTGTATAAGCTACATTCAGAGAGCCAGTTGAGACAATCAATAGATGTCCTCTATACCACAGAAACATTCTTTGTTGTACATTTGGCTAGATTGTATATATATTTAAAGAAAGAGAAAGAGAGAGAGATTAATATGATTCTAAAATCAGATCTGGGGCACTATGTATCCTGAACAAATCTTGCCCCTTCACTGTGCCTGCCACCCTTTATTTCCTTTCACTGCAGGTGAGCTCTGCTGACATGTTCGGCAGTGCCTGAGATAAAGACACACACACACACACAGACACACACACACACACACACACACACACACACACACACACACACACACACACACACACAACAGCCAGCTCACCATGATTACATGGCACCAAGCCAAGCAGTTAAATCATTAAACAGAGGAGAAACTAAACGGTGCACAGGCAAGCAATAATGACCGGCCGACCCCGGGAAGTAGCCTCACTCCCTTAAAGCAAAAGTAACGTTATAATGTTAACCTGCTTGCGCGTCGTTGTTGTTTTGTTGCGAGGCCGTTGCCACGGTAACGGCGGGGCGCTCCTCTTTCTCCTTGGACAGAGAGCCGTCCAGTCCACCTGATCCCTCTAACAAGCTCTCACGTGAGAACTCTGTGAGGAGGTGAAGAGGGGGGGGGGGGGGGGTGGAGGGAGGGGGGGGGGGGGGGTTGGAGCGAGAGGTTGAGAGAGAGGGGTCAAAGAAAGAGAAAGAGAGAGAAATAAGTGGATAAAGGCTAAGACTAAGAGAACAGAAAGATAACAGAATGTTCTGGAA
>JAPMUY010003716.1:10000-47500 GCA_026901105.3 Galaxias olidus
ACAGACAGACAGACAGACAGACAGACAGACAGACAGACAGACAGACAGACAGACAGACAGACAGAATAAACAGACAGACAGAATAAACAGACAGAGAGACAGACAAACAGACGTGTACAAGCAACACCTTTAAACTCCATTTTCTTTTTTAATTCACTGAGCATATTGTGTAAAAAACCCAAGGACATGGTATTTTGACTCTTAGTTTTTATTGGCTGGAGGCTACAGCTTGACAGTGTGATGTCTGTTTAACAAGCTTAGATCATGATGAGTCAACCTAAACACAAACTGTTACACTGGAACCGAGTGTCACCACAACAAAACAGGATGTCGTCTACACAGTACAAACATTATTTTTTCAAAGTTTGCTTTTGGAACACACACACACACACACACACACACACACACACACACACGCACGCACGCACACACACACACACACACACACACACACACACACACACACACACACACACACACACACTCATAAAGATTAAATCTAATCTTTAAGAAGTGCCAACAGGTACCAGCCAATTCCCTTTTTTGAGAATGTTAGAGGACCAATGGCTTGATCTGTTTCGAGTGTGTGTGTTCGGTGTGTGTGTATTCCCTGTGTGTGTGTGTGTGTGTGTGTGTGTGCGTGTGTTTGTGCCATACGTATGTGCTGTATGCGTGTGCCAAGTGTGTGTGCTACGTGTGTGCCTAGCAGTGAGTGCTCTTACAGTATGTTATGGCTGGGCACAGTAATCTGCAGAGGTTTAAATAATGCAGAGCAGCCTCTAATATGGACCACTAACCACTCACTGTAGCGAGGCTGGACCCCCCTCCTCCTCCTCTCCTCCCTTTACTCCCCCTTTTATCCTCCTCTTCTCCCTCAACCCATCCCCTCTATCCTCCCTCTCTTGATCTCCCCCCTGTGCTCCCCCCTCCTTCTACGCCCCCTCCATCCTCCTCCCTCTCTTGAGCTCCCCTCTACCACCCCCCCTCCTCCCTCTACTCCCCCCTCTGTCTTCCCCCTCCTTCTACGCCCCCTCCATCCTCCTCCCTCTCTTGAGCTCCCCTCTACCACCCCCCCTCCTCCCTCTACTCCCCCCTCTGTCTTCCTCCTCCTTCTACCCCCCCCATCCTCCTCCCTCTCTTGATCTCGCTCCTACGTTCTCTTTTTTCCTCCCTCCTCTAAATATCTATCCTCTGCTCTCCAACACTCCAATCTAACTCTCCGCTCTACAGTACGGACCAGAGGACACAGGCACGCGACGAAACAAACGCACTCAAAGGTGGCGGGCGGGGCGCTGTTTCCAGCGTGTGTCGCTGTGGTATTCAGTTCAAACACACTGAGGAATGAGGCCCTGCCCTGTCGCCGCGTTCTGAGTAGGATGTCAACGTTCAATAATTCATCCAGAGGACGAAGAAATCCAAAATGCACCGATGGCATGCGGCATGCTGTGCTGTCGCCGCCACCAGGAGGAGATCAATCAATCTGTACGGGATAACGTCCCGATTCTGACAACGGCCTCCAGGACCAAAGAGAGGAATGGGACCAGAGGAAAGAAAGGAGGTTGCAAAAAACAGACTGTACCCCCCCCTCTCCCTCCCCCCCTCTCTTTCTCTCTGTCTCGCTCTCCCTCTTTCTCTCACTCACTCTCTCTCTCTTTCTCTCTCTATTTCACAGGAACACTGTAACGCGTAACCAGGGTAAACACTTTTCTGCCACCACGACTAACAGAGCATGTTGCACAGGGGGACGAGTTAGGTTAGGTAGCTATGGAGCCAAACCCAAGTGGGACTCCCAGAACACACTGAGTCCCTCATCTCAACCCCTCCTCCATCCCTCTCTCTCCTCTCTCTCTCTCTCTCTCTCTCTCTCTCTCTCTCTCTCTCTCTCTCTCTCTCTCTCTCTCTCTCTCTCTCTCTCTCCCAGAGCCTGTTGCACAGGGGGATAAGTCAGATGGTTAGACGTTGAGCCAAACCCAAGTGGGACTCCCAGAATACACTCAGTTCCTGAAGTTCTCTTGTTGTGTTTGATCAGGCTGGAGAGGAGAGCAGGAGTCTCGTGGGAATTGTAGTTTCAGAGAAAATAACACACATGGGTATATGAGACAGACAGACAGAGAGAGAGATAGAGAGGTGCTGTGTCATGTGGGACTTTACCTACATATGGATGTAGTTCATACTGCGCTCCAATTATGTTCATTCAGAAGTGGTGTTACAGTGGTGTGTGTTCATTGCACTACAATTGTAGAAACTGGTTTTATCCTGACAATGAGACCAGAGAGGATGCAATGTACTTCCTAATGTCCTCGTCTGTGTAGAGTACTGAGATGTAAGTTAAGTGTGTGTGCGTGTCCTTACCCGGTGAAGACTGGTCGCTGGATGCTATCAAAGTAGCAGGTGTAGGTCTGCGTCTTCTGATCTGTGAAGGCGGGACAGATAGAAAGTATTGATATTATGATTATTGTTACTATTATTATTTTTAATGGTTAAAGAATCAGAGGGAAATAAGCGAGTTGTCATAGCAGCACCCCTTAACAACGCATGCCACAGTGCAAGACTAGAGTTACAATTAAGTTGATGAAGAGTTTAGTAATATAATTGTTTGATCTAATTCATGAATACATTTACAATTATATTACTATTATTGCATTCTTGCTATTTTGATTGTTAGTTTAGCATTTTTTAAGCTGTACTTTCATGCTAACAAACACCTCTGAATTGAATTGAATTGTAATATTATACACAGCACTAGACACGATTGGACAGTCTTCACTTTAACACAAGAAGGAGGCAACCGTGCGCTTCACACTGTCCCTCACTCTGGTGGTGAACATTTGCATTTTACGACTTCATATAAAATGTGGTGCCTACGCTGCAGGAATCTAAATCGACAGAGGTGTAAAAAAACACCCCGTTGACCATACTACTACAGACAGTGAGTGATGGAAAGAGAGAGAGACAGAGAGAGAGAGAGAGAGAGAGAGAGAGAGAGAGAGAGAGAGAGAGAGAGAGAGAGAGAGAGAGAGAGAGAGAGAGAGAGAGAGAGAGAGAGAGAGAGAGAGAGAGAGAGAGAGAGAGAGAGAGAGAGAGAGAGAGAGAGAGAGAGAGAGAGAGAGCGAGAGAGAGTGAGAGAGTGAGAGAGAGAGAGAGAGAGAGAGAGCGAGCGAGCGAGAGAGAGAGTGAGAGAGTGAGAGAGTAAGAGAGCGAGAAAGCGAGAAAGCGAGAGAGAGAGAGAGAGAGAGAGAGAGAAGAGCCAGAAAAAGAAAAAAAGAGGCAATGTAACGGAGCAAGCAGGAAAGAACAAGTAGAGTGATGATTCGGGGAGAGCTAGAAAGTCTGAGGGGAGGGGGGTGGATGGATGGATGGATGGATGGATGAGGCAGGTTATAGTGTTGCTGACAACACAGAACAACATGGGAGTTCAATCTCCTCTGCCTTGTGAAAGCTGCATTCTGCAATTAAGAAAACTGCCAGGTATGCTTTCTGCACAGAGAGCCTAACCTCATTATGCAACCCTTAAATACAGCAGAGCCAGAATAACAGAGTGTGGAAACATCATTGTCTGGATTTAGCAATGGAGAGGATAATGTTGGGAGGAGCAAACAGAGAAGGAGAGGGGGGGGGGGGCAATAGATAGAGAAGAAGAGAGAGCGTTAAAAGACAGGAAATAATGTGGGAGAAAGAGGGGAAAAAATTGAGGGCGAGAGAGAGCGAGAGGGGTTAGAGAGCCATCTTTTCCTGCATTATGGCAGGATTCAGAAGTCATCTTTGTAATCATGAGGCACTAAATACCGTTGGGCGAGAAGGCAAACACGGGGGGCCTAACTTTACAAGTCCAGTCTGAGTAGTTTACTTCTGGATATGTTATAAATAACTTCTGGTCAATAAATGATCATATCCATAAGGGCACACTCAAAATGAAGCAGAGGAGACATCTCAGCTGGTCAAGTAATATTGTGAGAATATTTTTTAAACTACAGTTAGTGAGCTTGGTTCTCATTGGTTGTCACTGGCAGAAAGGGTGCCATTAACTGGAAGTAGGCTGGAAGTCAACAAGTTCAGTTTGCCAGTTCAACTAGAGTTTTCAAACTGATTTATTAGTCTGCGTAGAGCTCGTGCTTGATATCCAAACAAAGCCCACTTCCTCTCCAGACTGAAATCTCCTTTAGATCTGGAAAAACAGGATACCACCACCTTCTTCTCTCTGCCATCCCATCATTCAAAAAAGTGTATCAATCGCACCTGTCAACGTCCAGGAACATAGAGTTTCCATAGACACTACGATATCACCCAAAGCAAGTTCTTAGAGAGGCAAAGTATGGGAACTCTCACCTGACTGTAACCTTAACACGCATACAGTAAGTCTATACAAAAGAACAGAACCGACATATAGTACAGAGACACAGGTAGGGTGAACATCCACGCAGTCATTTTGTAACAGCTTAATGTTCTGCACAGTACATTCCACCCAAAAAATTAAGGTAAAATACACACACACACACACACACACACACACACACACACACACACACACACACACACACACACACACATACACACAAACACACAGATGTTGGTGCGGAGATAATGTGGTCTAATGAGAAAACGCTTCTGTAGTGTGCTGCATAATCTCTTTGATGAGACATCCCAACAGGCTACTCAGACTTGAATAGAGTTCATTTCCTTTGAACAAGGAGGGGGGTCTTAGAGACTGGGGGCTTTGAATGAAAACAACAAAAACACTACTCAATTTATTTGTCCTCTGCCACTCTTTGAAAACACAGAGAAAGGGGTAGGTTTGTATGTATTTATCTATGGAATAGGAAATTGAACAGTATTTTTTTTGTGTGTGTGCATTGGTTGGTTTCATATATCTATTTAGAGGAACTGCTGTGACCTCACATCCTGCCGACAATAGATATGACAGTTTAGTAATGGATCATGTGCCAGGATTTCAACAAGTCAAGCAGCTTAACTCCCAATGTGTTTGAAGTTTCAGTCCATGGTACAGAGACTTGTATCTGCTTCATTTGTCCTGTTTACACATACACCACAGAGTGAAATGTTCAGTACTTCTAGTTTAAACTTCAATCTGCTGTTTCATCTGTTTCAACTTATTTGTGTGTGCATGTGTGCATGTTTGTTTGTATGTGTGTGTGTGTTTGTGTGTTTGTGCGTTTGCTGCCGTTCTGTTCTGCTCACACTGTTCTCTGTTTGGTCATGGTTAAGAAAGTGTGTCTAAACCCAGGCCATTGCTATTCTCTCTCCCAGTCGGAGTGGACAGAGGAAGACTAGTCCTTGGTGCTGCTGCTGCTGCTGCTTCTGCTTGCTGCTCTGTTCTACTCTGACCGTGAACATTCCGGAACCCGTAGAATTCAAATCAGTTAAACGTACATCGTACACGTACACGTTCCATTCAACACTACTGTTTCATGGATACATATGTGGGTATCATATGCATATTGCAAGTCAAACCAAGCTAATTAAAAGTTTTTAATCACATTAATTTTATTGACGAAAACGCTATTTATCTACGGGTCAGCTATCTTTTGGTCCAAAACCCAAAGGACGACCGTTCTGGGATCTATTTCTTAATTTCTACACATATCACATTCCACGTAACTTCTCCCTGACTCTGGACCACAGCACTCAGAGACCTATTGGTTTGAACACAGACACCCAAGGCAACAGCCATTCGGTCTGACTCTCTAAGCTGACGCCACGATATCCAACCCGTTCAAGTCCAACTGAAGAGGAGTTCAGTTATGTTACTTTTGCTACAGCTACAATAACAAGCAGTGCAGCTTCCGTGCTGTCTGTTTCCATGGTGTGTCTGCCTCTTTTTTTCAGCCAACCACTGCCTTCAGCACACAGATTACCCAACACTGTTAGCTGACACTGTGTTATCTAACTTGTCAAATGCAACTATAGAGGGTTTCAATTATGGTACCTTTGAATAATAAATACATTCCGTTTTCATTTCTATACACCCAAGGTCACTGCAGATGGTGAAGAGTATGCCATTTTGAACAGAACACAATGGACAGACACAAGGGCATAGAGGCAGGGAACACCAAGGAATGCCCCAAAAGATCAGGGGTGATGGCGTATATACAACAATAAACACAACACGTCAGACAATGTCAGAAAACGTTTGCTTTAGAGTGACGTGTAGTAGGAGCCGCAGCACAGCGGGTGTCTCCCTTGTGTAGCTTCTATTTCTAGGACGCGTTTCTGCCTCCATTCCTTCCAGCCACCCACAGCGTTGAGCACAGAGCACCGCCACACTGCTGAAAAACAAAGGACAACAAGGACCTTTAGCGAAAGAGGGACGATCCGGGGACGCCATGGAAACGGCTGTGGACGGGCAGCGTAAACAAGGGCTGCGCGGGAGGATTGAGCGAGACGGATGAGGGCTTGGACGGGGATGAGGTCATCCTGATGTGCGTCTTGTGTTATTCAGAATGAATGTCCAATGAAGGAACAGGACGTTTGTTATTAACTTATGAGCTGTGTGATTGATGATATCTCCATGACTGTTATGGGCGCATCCCTCCATTTAATTGAAAAGAAAGAAAAAGGAAGCTTGTGTTATTGTTTCCTATGTAAATGTTGTGTTTTTCCTGATTAGAATGTATGTATGTAGCTTGCATGGCCACAGCCATCTCCCACAGCCCATAATTTATCCCCCCTCCCCCAAGAGTATCATATATATCTTCTCTGACAGAACACCATTTATCTCTGCTGCGTGTATGAAATATGACCGGAGTATCGTAAAGGCTAATGTCACCATCAACCATTCGCTGGCCACGCTCCCCAAGACATTTCCAAAGAGCTGCTTAAGGACTGGAGGAGTCCCCTGGGCTTCCAGAGCTTGAATAAAGCTCCAGAACGACTCAATGTCGAGATTACATACAGCAGAGTCTCTGGCAGTTTAAGTGAGGCGATGTGAGGCAATGTGATTACCTTCATACAGTTTGGCCATCACTCTGTAATGCAAATGCATAATTTTTAAGCATATTTCTTTTTGGGACATGGTTCCAAATACAAATACATTGCCTTATCTTCTTTTGGCCTCTGAAGAGTTCTGTTGGACTGTGAAGAGAAGGAATTATTCACTCAAGACTTGAACCAGCCAGCCAGCCAGTCAGCCAGTCAGCCAGTCAGCCAGAGTAAAAGCCGTCTGTTTCCTTTTCTTGGTGCCACTATGACACAATAAGCACGTTCCCCTCGTTCTCTCCGAGCTCGCACCTTCTGGAACCCAGACCAAAGCTCCGATTCCAATAGCATCCCTCTAATTACATCTCTGAGGGATAATGGGTCTTTGAACGGGCTTGGCTATATATATGCAGTCATGAAAGTAGATCTAAAAGCCAGACTACAGAGAGAGGCTGGGATGAGCTGGAATCAAAGTCGTGTCTCTCTTCCTCACTCAGAGTCAGTATCTTCTTTAATGCTATCTTAATGGGCATGGCTATGACCTCCTTTTTGTTGCATTCCTAAACAGCAACAGTTTCTGCATTACATGTTTACCCCCAGACAAAGCTGATTAAACTGTAAAGCTTATGAAATGACTAAATATGAAATAGTTACCAGGAGGCTTTATATGTCTCTCAATAAAAATCATGATTCTCTCACTTACATAATAAAAAAAAAATTGTCATCTTCATCCTCAGCATTCCACCCACGTACATACTTCAGACACAACACTCCTATTGCTTTACAGTGCATGCCACATGTGGCATATTCACATACAATGAACATTTGAGTTTTAACCATTTAATTTAATTTGAAAAAAAAAATCTCTCCTTAAAAATACCGTTTGGTAAGGAATATTCTCGGATTTGATGGTTTTGGTTTGATTGAAGGGCGAGGATATTGAGGAGAGGACGTAAGGACGATGGATGTAATTGGGCGAGAGAATCTCTCAGGCCTGAAATGCGCTTAGTGGAAATGTACTGCTCGTTGAACGGAGTGTCTTAATCCATACTCATCCTCTCCTCAGCGTGTTCCTCAGCAGTGAGAGAATCCAAGATAAAGACAACGAGAGAGAGAGAGAGAGAGAGAGAGAGAGAGTGAAAAAGAGGATTTGAACCATTTTCTTTTGTATAAAGCTACTGTGGGAGGGGAATAATGTACAAGGTCAAGGAATGGAGCACTGACTGAACTATGAAGAATACAAGGAATCCCTGAAGCAAATGTTCACAAAAACATTCTGAATCACTTCAGAATCCCACATGTCAATATTCTGATAATGTAAAAAATAAAAAACACAAGACAAAACACATTTTCTGAAAGAAAGTACCGTATTTACACAGGAATAGGCCGTAAATCGCTCCAGAATGTAACAATGCAACAAATGTATCAACTGTTCTTTAGAGTGCACTCTATATACTTCATAATAGAAACATTTAAGGGTTTTGAGCTGTTTTCAAACTCCCCCCCGCGACCCTGCAAATGAAAAGCGGTATAGCAAATGGATGGATGAATGGATGGATGGAATATACTACACACACAGGAAGCGGCATTCCTGCAACAAGGGGTCCTACTTAAATTGACAAACAGTGCCATTATACAGGATGTCACCATCTCCTGAACCAATGAATACACAGTCAGTCTGTCCCAGGGTCACAGTCCAGTACAGTAGATCACTATACACAAGGTTATGATAAGTTTCCCCTGTCAGTGTGTGAGGGAATGAGATGTGGAGTTGGCAGAGGCTGTGTGTGTGTGTGTGTGTGTGTGTGTGTGTGTGTGTCTGTTTGAGAGTGAGTGAGAAAGGGAAGAAGACAGAGAGAGGGAAGGAGTGAGAGTGAGAGAGAGAGAGAGAGAGAGAGACAGACGGACAGGAGACGGGCTGCAGCACAGTAGGAGCTGGCGGTCTGATGAATAGGGAGGGTGCAGCTGGAGCGAAGCGTCCTGGTGGGAGGTGGCAGGAGCACCCGCCGAGATTACTGAGGCATGGGTCAAGGCCCCTGACAGGAGACTCATACAGGCATGCCCTCACACACACACACATACACACACACAAACCTCATACACACCC
Organism: Galaxias olidus; assembly: GCA_026901105.3. Taxonomy (NCBI): domain Eukaryota; kingdom Metazoa; phylum Chordata; class Actinopteri; order Galaxiiformes; family Galaxiidae; genus Galaxias; species Galaxias olidus. Next base: position 19,041 of record JAPMUY010003716.1, read on the forward strand.
ACACAAACATACATACATACTCTCTCTCACACACACACACACACACACACACACAAATCATAAAACCAATTACACACACCAACACACACTAATAAACACTTTCAGTACATCCACACAGATATGGTCGGCCACACACACACACACACACACACACACACACACATACACACACACACACACACGCAGAGTGCACCTGCGGCCTCGTGCCACTCAGTCATTTTGGTTTGGTCATGGTGGGCTCCGAATTAATCCGAGAGTGAAAACCCCGTTGGCCAACAGCCCAGGGTTTAACACTGGCAGAGAGTACAGCACTCTCCTCTGTCTGAGAACCCTCACTGAGAGACTCTAGGAGGCAGAAACCTCTGCCTCTCTCTCTCTCTCTCTCTCTCTCTCTCTCTCTCTCTGTCTGTCTGTCTGTCTGTCTGTCTGTCTGTCTGTCTGTCTGTCTGTCTGTCTGTCTCTCTCTCTCTCTCTCTCTCTCTCTCTCTCTCTCTCTCTCTCTCTCTCTCTCTCTCTCTCTCTCTCTCTCTATCTCTCTCTGTCTGCCCCCCCCCCCACTCTCTCTCTTTGTGAGGTCGAACCATAACCAGGGTGCCTGCCTGCGCCAGCTATTCATCAAACACTAACCATCTATAAGTGTACTACTTTTCTGCAGTTCACTGTAGGATCACAAATTAGGGTGTTTTTGTGTGACTCAATAAGTGCAATCAAGTGGGTTGGAATACAGTGTGGTACCATTCAGCATCTCCCTGTGGGAACTTCAATTAGAGTGTGCTTTCTTCTGTGGTATTTAGAGTACAGCGAGGATAGTGTGGGTTTGAATAGAATGCATCACTGTGAGTAAGGGAACGATATACACGTATCTGCTTAAATACATAATACATAACACAATGTGCTATGACATTCAAGCAGCATTATGAGAGTACATTCAAATGTTTGTCACACACGTGTGAGTACAAAGTGGTAAAAGGCTGTGATTCCAGAACGTTCTACTGTAATGTCACTATATTAGGAGTAAGACTATGTAAAGGAATCAGTCAGTATGGAACGATTGTTACGAACCCATATGGAACACTTTAACCTGAAAAGGTCATGACCTTTATGGAATATGAGGGCACATACATAACTCATGTATGTGCAATGCAGATTTATATCAAATGTAATGCCAAAAAAGCCATTTGTATCTTTTTAAGTCAAATCAAAAGGACAACTTAACAGGTGATCTGCTACCCTTTCTCCAGCCTGACCATCAACAACAACCAAAACACTTAGACCATACATAATCACAAAAACTAAGGCATGAGACAGCTTCTTGACACCATTATTCTTCATAACATTTTTGACTGCAAAGCTCTATGAAGCCACACTATTTTATCAATGGTGGATTATTCTGTCCAAGGCCACCTACAACGTTTCCCCTGTCCGCCTTATCGATGCCACTACTAACTTCTGTTTAAAATGGGATTAGACCGCTCCCTCAGGGCCTTCCACTGAGGTTAAGTAGTTTGACTTGCAGCTCAGTGGATGGCTAAAGCCAGTGTTAGCCGTGAAAGCCAGCAAGGGACTAGAATAGAAACGATTGTTGCCATACAGTCGTGCTGTTTCCCCCCCCCCAAAAAAGTTTAGAAAAAGGAGTTTCCTGTACGTGTTGCTACAGTCATCAAATCCCTCGGGAGTATTGTTTTCTATTGCAGACTAATCTACCACACACTGTGTCAACCATCTACCTGCTACTGAGAGAGAGACAGCTCCCTCAGAGAACAGAGTAGAACAGAGAGACGGAGGGAGAAGGGGGGAGAGAGCAAGAGAGAGAGAGAGGCTAATCGAGAAAGATACCGAGGAGAGAGAACGAGACAGACGGTAAAAGAAGAAAAACAGAGAGAACGGGGAACTGCAAGAAAGAAGGATGTGACAGATTGAGGAACGGGAGGAGGAGGGAAGTGGAGCAGGTTGTCTTTGAACTCGTAAATCTTTGGCGGTTTATGTTCAGCCTCATTCATTATGAACGACCTGCCGTTCTTCATGTTCTATTCATCCCACAGAACAGAGGACACACACACACACACACACACACACACACACACACACACACACACACACACACACACACACACACACACACACACACACACACACACACACACACATCTACCTCACCTCAGCCTCCCCGGATCACACCAAGACATGTACGACAATTAGATCTCACAGCTACAGTCATACCTTCAATCTGTAATTACAATTAAACCTTTTTTGGCACAGAGTCACAATGGCTTCAAACGAGTCGCAGTTGACCTTGTAGAGGAATGGCAGGAATATTCGTCTGGAAGCGCACAGTCACTGCTCAGACAGAACACCTAACCCCCCCGCCCCCCCACCCCCCTTCCCCCTGTGAAGCAACCCTACACTGCACAATTCTAAACCTGTAACCACGACGACAGCGCACAGTCACGTTTTGACTTTTAGGGGGCTAACATTATGCAGGGGGTTCTGTTCTAATTCAGAGCTGTGTTGATCGTTTAGAACTCGGGTCTTACTTTATTACGTGTTTTATTTTTTAGAACACAGGGCTCCTCTGACGTACAGACCAAGTCTTAGTAGAAAATATGAAACTATCAAAGTATTTCTACATAAGAGATGTCAGTGAAAAAGAGTTAACTACATTTAAATTGATTGATAGTTTCTGCTCCACTACCTAGATCTGTTTTCCACTTCAATCCAATAAGGAAAGTGAACAAATATTTGATTACATATTAATGCAACAAAATTGATACAATAACTCTATTCCATGTCTCTGTGCCTAAACACCCAAAATCTCCTGTTGAAAAAGTCAGTAGACACATATTACAGTAAATGTCAAGAATTACCCCCCAAACACACACACAAAAAGTTCCCGTCCCCAGGCCATATCTCCTTCCTATCTCTCCAGCCTTCCTCTCCTCCTTTCCTCCATCCCTCCCTACCTGCTCTGCCGCCTCTGGGTCCAGGTGGGAGTCCAGGAGGGGCACGGTGAACTGGATCTTCCGAGGGCTACCGGTCTCCATGGTGGCGCTGCCTGTCAAACAGCCAGCGAGCCGGAGCTGAGCAGCAGAGGAGAACTCCGGAGGGGTGGGGAGATTTCCGGGGTAGGTGGGAGGGAGGAGGGAGGGGGGGAGGGGGGGGGGGGGGTTGGTTATGGGAGGGCTTGTAAGGTTAGAGCTGGAGCGAGACGATGAAGGAGGGAGGGGGGAGGGAGTTGTTGCTCTAGTACTCCCAGAAAATAACAGTCAGTTTATCTTTTTTGTTTTCTTTCTTTTTGGTGTCTTTTGTTTTCTCTTTCTTTCCCTACACCTGTTTTCTCTGGTTTCTCTATTTCTCTGTTCATTTAAATCTCCAAACTGTCGGTCCTGTGCGTTCCGCAGTTTCACCCTGGTCCTCTGTTCCCGTATCAGCTGTGAGGAGCCAAGGACATTCTCATCTTCCTACACCTTTCTGTCTCTCATTCGCTGAGTCTGTCTCCCTCTCACACTAAGCTCCGCCCCCACTTCTACCTCCTCGCTTTCTATTGGCTAGCTGAGCTTAGGACTTTAACTGCAGCAGAACCCCCACATGCACAATCTTTCTCTCCCTCTCTCTCTCGCTCTCTTTCTCTCTCCCCCCCTCTCTCTCTACTCTATCGTTATACTCCTCCCTCTTTGACTATTCTGTTTCTCTCTATCTCTCTGTCTGTATCCTCCCCCCCTCTCTCTGTGTATGTCCACCTCTCTCTCTCTCTCTACCTCTTCTTCTCTCTCTGTGACTCTTTGACACAATCTCTCTTTATCTCTCTCTCTCTCTCTCTCTCTCTCTGACTTTCTCTCGCTCTCTGTCTCTCTCTCTCTCTAATTTGTCCGGGCATGCCTCATCACCCCCAAGCATCTCCCAGTCCAAGCTACACAACCGATTGTTAAGCATAACATGAACAAATCTGTACCTGTTCTCTCTCTCTCATTCTCTCTGTCAATCTCTTTCACACACACACAAAACGCAGTCTTACATGCTAGAATAGAAAGTCAGAGATAATCACAACAACAGGGTGTCAAAATAATACATTGACGTTTGAAGAAAAGGAGTGCAGTGTTTTATCGGGGGAAGCCTAATGATGAAGCTGTGAGGAGACAGGAGTTTCACTGCTGACCGATCAGGCGTGTCTCGGTCCAGTCAACCCAGCAGACCCGTGTTGTATTGATCTTCTCGGAGCAGGAGGGAAAAACACACGGCGCGCCGCATGGGAGCTTGGCTATGACACCGGACACCTGACAAACACGAGGAGACCTCTGTCTTAGTGTAACCAAAGGGGGAATTCTATTGTAGTAATGAGAGAGAGGGAGGGGGAGAGGGGGTAAACGTATGGCGAGGAGGGTGGTGAAATAGATTACGTGATGGATGAATAATATCTTGACAAAAGCCTCGGCTCCAACACTGGTTTGTGTTGGGGATGTAACAAATGAACCCACTCAAGGGTCCATTCAGGTTCAGCCATGGAGTGCGAAGAGGTTTGTAGAGCTGGCATTTACAATTCAAAGAGGAACCTGATGTAAATGTGTAGGTCTGTCACGATGTATCCTGTAACCGCACGAAGCCATCTGTTTGCTAAGATACACATTCTGTCCTGCTTTTACTAGGGATGGAAAATAAGCAATTAGAAACAGGGGGAGTTGAAAGGAACAGGAGAATATACATAGAGAGAAGAGGTGGAAGACAGAGACAGAGAAAGAGAGTGAGCGAGAGAGAGAGAGAGAGAGAAAGAGAGAGAGAAATGGAGAAAGCAAAAGAGAGTTAATGAGAGAGAGAGAGAAATATAATTAAGCCCACCACCATGAAAATAGACTAATAGTGCTTCTCTAGAACTGTGTGTTTGTCACAAAAGCACGGCGTTGTTACACGCTTGGTGTACTCTCTCATTAGAGACTGTAAACTTCTCCTTTTTATTGTCTCCCCCCAAAGGAGAACCACAATACAATAAATTGGCCTTTGTCTGCAGAGTCCGTTTTTTTAACCAGGACAGGAAATAGTCTACCTCAGGTGGAGGAGCCTTTTATAAGACTGCGGAGGTTTGACATGATAATTATATCATGTGCCGTCTACAAGGTTATTCCTAATACTGTGGCAATGTGTTAGATAAAAAAGTATTCTTGTTCTAGTCAGAGGTCATGTTCTCATGCATGCTAATCTGTTTATGACCTGTCATTCTTCTGTGAAATCCCACTACCCTTGTATTTGGTGAATAGCTATTTTGTACACTGCAGTATGGAAGTACATGTATTCAGACATTAACATGATGGTGTAAAATCCATACAGAGTGGACCGGAAAAGTGTTTTCTAATCTAAACTATGTGAAATCCTGGTTATGGGTGATTTAATCATTACGCAAACAAAAAGCCCTTCCACACACAGGAAAGTATTGCTATTTTTAATACAATTGTTGTTCATCCCCAAAAAATCATACAATGTTTGCTGCAAGGAATCTGAGTTAATACCTTAATAACGAAGAGATAAAAAATGAGGTAAAAAAACAACTCCATCTACTTAAGTGTTCCTCTTCTTTAACTGATGTCTATCTCATATCTTATACCCAATTTGGTTTCAATAAGCGTTTTTTATGTGTAAATCCCTAAATCTAGACAACCTGCAAATCTTGTATTTATCTAATATCATGCTTGAAGCCTTGAGGAGTGCTCCCATCCCCTCCAGAAGATCTATCAGCGGTAAACCACTGCAGTGTGTCAGACTGACCCACAGGAAGATAGAGCCTTTATCTTCCTTCCATCCCCCCCTCCTCCTCCTCCTCCTCTCCTTTCAGTGGACACAAGGCAGTTTAGGACAGTAGGCAGAAGACATTCTTTCTTTTTTCTCTTTTAAGCACGTCTGACTGAGGAGATACATTTAGTTCCCTGCGAGGTAACATTGTTGTACATTTAGTTTCTTGTTATTTCTTATCAGGAGACATTCTGTACATTTCTCACCAGGTGATTTCCAGTTATAATGATCATATAATATTCCGTCTTAGACTTTGCATACTATTTTAAGTTCAAAGTTAATTTAACATGGAAAAATGTCAACCAACTCTTTATACTCATTACGCTTTTTATGGCCATGCTTTATTATTATTATTTTTTTTCAATCTTACAAAAGCTTTTTTAATAAAAATAAATAAAAAAATGCATTCCTTTTTTGTGTTGACCCAAAACAAATTATCTTGGCAGGCACCGTCTCTTTGTGTATTTTTGATGACGCTGTAAAAGCACGTTCCGTCCTTGCCAGTCACCTTGCACTTTAATGTTTCTCATGCGTGATACCTTTTCATTCTGTCATATTGACCATTTAACCGTCTCGTATTCTGTTGTTTCTGCTGAGTCATGGTGGTCACAGCCGACGGGGAGAGACGTGTGAAAGTACACGATGGCTCAATACGATGACCATGCACAACTGATCAAAGATATGAAGGCAAGGTCATGCTTTACTGTGACGGCACGGCATTTAGGTATCCAAATAAATATAAAATGTCATGATCAGATAACAAAGACACCTGTTGGTTTCAAATGATATTTTTAACAAAAAACAATAACCACCCACAAACACATACCCACTCACACCCATTGCATGCATGCATCTCTCTCTCTCTCTCTCTCTCTCTCTCTCTCTCTCTCTCTCTCTCTCTCTCTCTCTCTCTCCCTCTCTCTCTCTCTCTCTCTCTCTCTCTCTCTCTCTCTCTCTCTCTCGCTCCAACTCTCTCTCTCTCGGGCACACACAGACAAGTGTGACACCCCACACTCCCTCTCTTCACAGTCTTATCTGTTTCTCCGAGCCCCCTGTAGTTTGCCTTGACACATGTAATGCAGATGAGTTGTGCATGGCGGTGCTGCCAGCTGTGTTGACCAGAGGCAGCAGCTGCACGCCCGAGCAACAACAACAAAACCCAGCCACACACTCCCTCTATCTTCCTCTCTCTTCATCTATCTCTCCCTCTATCTCTCTCCTTCTTACCGACCCCACCTCTCTCCTCTCTGACTCTCTCTCTCTCCTCTCTGACGCAATCAATATATTTCACTCTTTCCTATTTAACCTCCCTTTAGTCTCCCTCTATCACTCTCTCTATCGCTCTTTCTCCCTCTCTTTCTTTCCTTCCTTGTTGTCGTAGTCTATTCCAGACCTCTCTCTCTCTCTCACTCTCTCTTTCTCTCTCTGTGGCTTGCTCCTGATAAAACATGCAGCTCTGTTAGGCCACAGGGCCTGTCTCACAGAAGATGGCTACATTATCCTGCATTACCGTCATTTAAAGACAGGACCTAGGAGAGCATTGAACTTAAACTACATTAGGGTTGTTATCCTTAGATTTGCTGGCTCTTCAATGATAGCTGAATGCAACTGAAAGGCTGCTTGTGTTAGCAGCCTCGGCATACTTAAAGTGTAGGTTGATCCTGATCTGGGCAGTTCCAAGTGAACATGATTCATCTGTAAATGGACCTGAGTGGGCTTGTGTATTATTTAAGATGGGGCTGGAGAGATTCACTTGACTTGCACTTGAACCCCATTTACAGAACAAGCTAATTATATTTTTATTAAGCATTAAAACCTCATTCATAAAAAAAGGTAATCAATTGCAATCTTAATTACTTTTTGAAGCTATCGAGCTGAGTGGCCCTCTATTGTACTATGTACTAAACGCATGAATTAACCCATTGAGCCTTTTAACTTATGAACATATTCATTCAGTGTTCTCTCATATTCATTGGATGGGCATCACCTTCTGCTTGGAAGGGCCCCTAATCTAAAGACCTGGCATCTTTACCACATAATTAAAATACAAAGCGTAGAAAAACAACAGATTACAAACAAGATTGTTTTCAAAGTGACAGAATGATGAGCATCTCAAGCCGGACAAGAAAACGATCAAATCTCTAACTGGTCTTTCTTACCTCTATATTCCATCCATTCTCCAAGAATGCTCAACACAAGTAAAAAATTTTTATAAAATAAAAAAACAGACCAATAAATACCTGGTCGGAATAGCTATTGAACGCGCTCGCCCTCCGCGTAATTAGCTACGGAAACGAGGAAAGAGCAGATTGCAGTAATTGCACGTCAGCATGTTTTAATTAGCGCGGAGGCTTATTGCAGCCTACTGCTGAGGCTAGTTATACAGGTGGCCTGTGAAGCCCTACCATGAACGCATCCCACGCACAAACACATCCTGACAGATCGAACCGATGTCTTTCATGCAGTAAGAAATACTATCATCCCAGAATTATCGCAGTTTATGTTACGTTGCATCTTCATCAGCGCGCAGCTTGATTTAATCACAGTGATTATCCTATCTTAGTGGTTTGTGGAGATTAAGGGGATGCGCGACTGCGAAAGTTTATGAATGTAAAAACACTGTACATCCGATTCTTAAGAAAGAATACTGTTTGATTTAAAGCTCTTTTTAAAACAGGATAATATTACCATATATTTATATTATTCCCACCAAGTGGCTTGATCCTTATGTCTGCTCACTATCTGTTAAGCTGAGTGAGTGCAAGTGTGGGTGTGCAACCTGGTGTGTGTATAGTCTACATTTTGATCTCTTTGGGAGGTAATTAAGGCTGTCAAAAAATAAATCCACTCAAGAAGTGACAGCCACCTGTGTACGAGTGTCCCAGGGGATTGGCTGCAGGAGAAATTACAAGACAGGGGGAGAATGGCAGTTAAACCAGCATGAAGAGAATAAACACAACCATCTCTGCACTGTTATTAAAAAATATTCCACATACAAATCAATATCAGCCAATTGCCCACTCAGATTTGCCCAATTTTAATTTATGTATTACTTTCTGAAGTAAAATTGTTTAATCTAACATAGCCAAAGCTAAGTAAATTAGTTGAATAAAGATACATCTTACCTTCGACTATGTTTTGTTCGGTTGGGTTGAGTTTGGTTTGGTTGGGTTGAGTTTGGTTTGGTTTGGTTGGGTTTGGTTTGGTTGGGTTGGGTTTGGTTGAGTTTGGTTTGGTTGGGTTGAGTTTGGTTGGGTTTGGTTGGGTTTGGTTTGGTTGGGTTGGGTTGAGTTTGGTTTGGTTTGGTTGTGTTTGGTTGTGTTTGGTTTGGTTTGGTTGGGTTGAGTTTGGTTTGGTTTGGCAAACCAAAAGCATTAGAAACTTAAACAGCATGTCACTTCTGCTCATTCTGTTTTGATCCCCTCCAACCTTTCTGTAGATCAAAGATCCCTTTCAAAAGAAAGACTACCCCTAACATCTATAGTTGTCATTCAATCTTAAAGCTACTTATTCAGTTGAGGGTCATGCTGACACTGTGTAACACACTTGAAAGAGTCCTCTAGGCTAGAGGCATTTTGATTGGTGGTGTTGAAAACGGCAGACGACAGAGAATCCTAGTCAACAAATTGTACAGCATGTTTTTATTGCAGTAATTTTACAGCAGACATAATTTTTATGGGTTATTATTGTACGGATTTCTTTCACAAAGCTCCATCTTGTACTTATCAGCAGGCTATCAAGTCTACCTGAACTCATCATAGTGGTGCGAGTATCTAGTACCTAATGAACTGGAACGGGACAAGTAAGGGAGAGTGGAAATTAGAGAGAAAGAGAGAGAGAAAGGGTGAGGGGGCAGAGATGAAAACTGTTTCTGTAATGAACAATAAGGAGAGAGAAAGAGAGAGCGAGAGAGAGAGAGAGAGAAAGAGAGAGAGAGATGGACAGAGAGAGAGAGAGACATGGACAGAGAGAGAGAGAGAGAGAAAGAGAGAGAGTTATAGAACAAAGGCTCGTGGATGTTTTATTCATTCATACTTTGGTTCTGTCTCGAGGCGGCTTGCAGAGTGGATGGCTGTCACGCCGGCGTGCGCTGTGGGTGGGGGTCGGTGGGGGAGCAGTCCGTGTCTGTGACTGGTCCGATCCGGCTCTTACTTCTTACCGAACCTCTGCGGGACAGCCATGCTCCAGATCTGCCCGGGGTCTCGAATCTCCCAGTCACGAGTCTGCATCCTCTTCTCCGGAAGCAGTTCACCTCGACTGGACCGGCCAAACCTGGAGGAGAGGGTGTGTGTGTGTGTGTGTGTAGGTGTGTGTGTTTGTGTGTGTGTGTGTGTGTGTGTGTGTGTGTGTGCGCGAGTGTGTGTGGGATGGTGTGTGTGTGTGTGTGTGTGTGTGTGTGTGTGTGTGTGTGTGTGTGTGTGTGTGTGGGATGTTGTGTGTGTGTGTGTGTGTGTGTGTGGGATGGTGTGTGTGTGTGTGTGTGTGGGATGGTGTGTGTGTGTGGGATGGTGTGCGAGGGTGGTGGAGGGTGAACGGGGAGTTAGAGAAACACTTTGCTGTGTACTTGTACAGGTCGTTCAAGTACGAACCCTAGAGGCAATGCCAAACCACGATGACGCCAGAATTTATGTTTTTAACACAGCGCTGATACTGGTGGTTGCCCCCCTCTGGTCCCTGTGCCCATGTGACTGACCTCTGAGGCTGGTGGAGGACGAAGCCCCTACCGGTCTTCTGGTCATTTAACCTCTCTAAGGCCCTGCCTTGGCCCCCCTCAGCCCACCCTTGGCCCCTTGGACCCCCCTTGGCCGCTCCCTGGACCCTGTGACCGACTTCTGAGGCTGGTGGAGGACGGAGCTCCTAGCTGTCTTCTGGCCATTTAACCTCTCTAAGGCACTCCCTTGGCCCCCCTCAGCCCACCCTCGGCCCCTCAGCCACCCTCGGACCCCCCTAGCCCCCTCAGCCACCCTCGGACCGTTTCTAGCCCCCTCAGCCCACCCTCGACTCCTCGTACCCCCTTGGCCCCTCCCCAGACCATGTGACTGACCTCTGAGGCTGGTGGAGGACGGAGGGCCTGGTTGTCCTCTGGTAGCCGCCCAGCAGCAGAGCTCTCATCACAGAGTTCAACAACTGGTCCCCCAGAGGGCTCGCTACCGCGTCTTCTTCCTCCTGGCAGACACACACGCACACACACACACACACACACACACACACACACACACACACACACACACACACACACACACACAACAGAAAGCCAGAAATGGCTCATGACACACACACACACATACGTTCACAACACATATAACTTGGCCACAAGTAAACCAGACACACACAGATGCAGGTGATGTATAATATTTTACAATATGCAATGCTGAACCACCGTGATAAATGCAACATGTTTACTCCACTTTCACTATTTCAAACATTCTCATGCAGTGCCAACCTGTTTCTCAGACTGCCCACTGAAATGCTAATGTATGTAATCTTTGTGAAATAGGATTTTTTAAGCACTAATCTTCAAATGTGGACCCCCAAAAGTCAATTTAGATGTTTCCGTTCTACAAGAAGTGATCCTTCTTTATGTGGAGTGAAGCAGAGACCACAGAGGATGTCTCAGTCTGCCTCAACCATTTTGGGTGGAACACAGCAAGCAGCCTGCCGCTTGCCGCTTGGCTGATCTTAATCTCCTGCCTTACCACACTTTTTTTATAATTCGTTCTGCCTCAAAATACATATCAGAAACCTAAATATAGAAATTCAGTATTTTAGAGCAGAGATTGGTATTTAAACATTCCACAAAAATAAGTCTTGAAATTGAATTTGTGTGATTGGCAGTTATCTCAGGTTTGAAAAAAAATGAATGAAGGGTACGGTTCTTTGATGTTTTAATCACTTTGTCAGTTGAGAATATTACGTTTTTTGGGCTCAGTCTACCGAAGTACAAAATATAATTTTCATATTTATGAAAATGTAAAACTGTTTCAGTTCAAAAGTACCTATATATACTTTATTCATTTTAATAAAAAAATTACACGTGTATTTACTGTATACAGTATATATATATATAAGCACCCTAATTATGTATCAAGCGCACCTGAAAAATGTGGAAGCAAAGCAAAACCGCCTTACCACCCAAATGACGGTCGTTTGATTTAAAATCCAACCCCGTCATAGATGAGTGGGTTCTCAGCCTTACCAGTGCTGGCAGGCTCTCAGCCATGTTCTCTGCCCGGTTGCCCGGCGCCAGGCTGTTTCCGTCGAGTGGTTCAGCACTCTGCAGGGACTGGTCCACTCCAGCCATCAGGACCACAACCAAGAGGGTCACCATCACTGCTGTGTCCATGCTGTCTGCTAGGCTGAATGGCTGGAAAGACGGATGGATGGATGGAGGGAGGGATGGACCAAGGAATGGTAGGACAGACAGACAGACGGATGGATGTAAGGGATGGAAAGGATGGAAGGGATGAATGTTAGATAGAAGTTAGTCGGAGCGTAAGACGGTCGTCTTTTAACTTCACCCGTTATATTCTAAATCTATGCAGCTCTCGCCGTACGTACAAAGATGTCCAGGGCTGTTCAAAGTGACGAAGAAGACACCGTTCTCTTTTCTTGCGTTCTCGTGTGTTTTGCGTCCCTCGGTTAGACTGGCTTGGTGGCTCTGAACATCTTAGGGTGGGCCTTATATACTGTTGGACCGCCCCGGATGCCCAGCGATCCAGCGGACCCTCTGGGGCCCAGAGGATGGGTCATAGGTCACCAGGGACCGAAACAGAGGGACATGCCTGCTCTTAACACGGTCGAGGGGCTATCTTCAGCCCCACTTAATGGCGTGAGGGATTAGGAGGAGGAAGAAGGAGGGCTTTATGAACCCCTGAAGGCCATCAGGCAGACCAGCCGCTAATAGACGCACACACTTAAAGTCTCCATATTATTCATTAATAGTATTATTATTGTTTTAGTTACTGGCTGACCAACCATTTTCTATCGGTCAGATTACACGTATGGTCTTGTCGTGGATCCAATCTTAACACACTCACGAACATAAGTAAAATAGAACACAATAAGACACAGACACAGAAATGGTTGAGATCAAATACTATATTGTTGTACAACAAACTTGTAAACACAAGTTAACCAGAAAATAAAGTTTGATACAAGTATTTTACCAAGATAGTACTTCTGCAAAGGACAAAGTTCGTTTGCAAAAGGATCATACTCACACAATGTGTAAGACGTTGCTCGAAGGAGAATGATGTCTAAACTTAAAGTCTGGTGTCTTATGTCTACATCCATAGAATGCCAGCCTTGCTTTTTCCAGGCTGCAATAGGTGTAATGAAGTTAAGGGAATGCAGCTTCAAAGTTGGAATACTATATCTAGCCTAAAGGTTAGAACAGTGACCTCTAGGAAGCTATATTCAGCTAAAGGGTCGTTGAACTTACAATGATTAATGCCTTGGTTCAAAAAGCACATTCTAAAACAGATTGCATTAACAGTCTCCTTCTGATGTGTGTAGAGAATAAAGGATGCTAGACTAGCTGATGGATTATCAGCCTGCTTTGACTACCCGCAGACTGTTTCAACTATTAAATATGTAACATTGTTGTCAATAATTGTTGTCTTACAGGGCTCTATGGTTGAGAACACTTTTTGTTTGTTTATGAATAAGCGATCAATTTGAAATTGGGTTCCTTTCACAAAGTGAACAAAGGTGGTTGTAACATTACTGTGGTCCCTTTGCCTGCTCCTCCAGTTCCCTGGTAGGACTTGACAGCTCAGATAACATTGTGCTGTGGTTCTATGAGCGAGCGTTTAAATACTCGGAATGGCACATTCAATTAAACATTCCACAAATCTTTGCTCTGTCTGAAAGACAACAGCAGCATCTTTGCCAAAGGCAAGCTGTCAACTCACTCTGTCAACTTGTTTGTGTTTACTGAGTTGAATTTTAATATTGGAAGCTATTCATGGTTTGTCATACTGACAGAGCAGCTTACGCGGGTCTGACTGCACAATGGTGTGACCTGTGTGTGTGTGTGTGTGTGTGTGTGTGTGTGTGTGTGTGTGTTTGTGTGTGTGAGATAGTGTGTGTGTGAGCATGTGTATTTGTGTGGTTGTGTGTGTGTGTGTGTGTGTGTGTGTGTGTGTTAGAGTGTTGTCACTCTTACTGCACTCCCCACAGTCAGAGATGAGGCCTGACGTCTAAGCAGATTTGGATTAGTAACAATCCTAATGGGTGACAATCTCCTTAGCGTTATTCACAAACTCACACTGGCGTAGACAACATCTCCCTGTCTCTCTTTCTTTTTTTGCCTGTCTGTCTCCCGTGAACTACCATGACAACCAGGATGACATAAACAAACCTTTAGCGGACCTCTGGTTAAATAGTTAAAACAACCTCTCAAATGAAAACACAAATCAGTATAGCCCCCTCCATGTTTGTTGCTTGACTTTTTTGTATGGTCGGGGTCATCTTAAGTATAAACGATTTAAAAAACATATATACATACTCAAACATGTTATAGAAACAAACAATTGATTTTTATTTTATTTGACAAACACTACATTCCATCTGAAAACTTTTTTTTTTTTTGCTGTTTACAATATTCTGTACATTCTGCACAGCTAAGCCTTTGTCTCTTACGGTTTCGTTTTCTTGAGTTACCCTTGGCTAAGATATCAAATTTCGTTCTCCACAAACATGAAATGTGATGATGCAAATGTATGAATTAAATTGTGTCTATCATACAGGCAACGATAAAATGATGACATTTAAATTGAACAAACCTCTGTTTTCCGTAAGAGTGTAAATGTACATACATACAAAATGTACTCCCCCTTCAATGAACAATTCATTCTTATGTCTGCATATCATTATTCAACAATATTTTCCATTGTTCTATGCAGAAAACAGGGTATTATTTTTCTCCTCAGATTTTGAGCAAGTCAATCAGAGCATTGCTGCCACCAATTGTTTCAGAAGTGAACTACAGTTTCATTATTAACAATAAAAAGGAAAATATTCTGATCACTAGATTTTTTTTATGTGTACAACACTATTGTCCTTGCTATGTAGATGACATAAACATTTTTTATTTATTTACAAAATCTAAACAGTGCAGCCACTTGGAAAACAAAGAAATAAATAAAGCATTGGATCATGACCAACAAAAAAAAAAAAAAAGGAAGGAAGCAAGAAAAGGAATATCTGAACAGGGGGGTCATGCAGTTAATATGAGATTGTCCAGCAATACCTAAAAGAAACACCGACAGGCTCTTCATGCTTTACAATGTAAAGTTTACATGTACAATAGAAGAGAAGGCGTGGTCACTTTAGAGTCCACGTGTTTGAGATCTCCATCGATGGCCATGTGTTTTTGTTCTTCTTTTGTTCTCTTTATTTGAATAAAATCACAGTCAAACTGCTTCCATTCAGTCGTTATCTCATTTCTTCCATTGCTCACTGCTGTTTGTTTTCTGTAATGCCATTAATTTTACTGTAAGGCACTTCGATGCAAAAAAAAGTGAAGCAAAAAAAAAGTGAACTGAGAACAGTTTGTGTCAGTTCTTCGAAACAGAAAACTATTTTACTCGATTATGACAAATTATTACCCGATTATGAGTAAAACAAAAGTTCATATTAAAAACAACACTGTGCTGCTTGATGAAACACTTGATTCATTATGCATCTCTGATGTTATGCGTAATCGTTTTCCTGTGACCTCTTCAAGTTAATTCAAGCAGTGAGTTCTATCTCTTTTACGTACATTGAAGTAAAAAAAGCAGTCTAGCTTCTCAGAAGACATCCTTTTCTGATTACCAGAAAACTGAAGCAGCCAAGTGTGATTGGAGCCGCCACTGTCAACTCTGTCTGTTCATTTTTATAAGTTCTAGCCTAAATCAAAAAAAACAACATCTTCTCAACAAAATATGTACTTTTCCATTGCTATCCTTGGTTTCAGTTCAGATAATGAGCTGTCATTATGCATAGAACAGGATCCTACTGTGTGTGTGTGTGTGTGTGTGTGTGTGTGTGTGTGTGTGTGTGTGTGTGTGTGTGTATCTATCTTTTTTTTGTCCATAGTAGAGTTTTATTATGGATTGGCTGTAACTGAACTCATTTCAAGCTTCAAGGCTCGCATTGCGGTCTATAGAGTATTGAGCCGTCCAACTGGTAAGTATCGATGTAGTTGCCGATCTGTATTTACTGTAAAACAAACAACGCTAATGCACCGTCCAAATATAGACTGCTGTCAAAAAGCCAGTAGTACAGTGTTAAAGAGATCGATCCGGGCAACATAAATAAATGTAGTGTCAATACACCAGTATCGAGTACACCACATCAGTGTGCCTGAACATAGCATCTGTGTAGGTGCCCCTCATTTAAAATGTAGAGTGCCACAAAGGGGTCGAGCGGGTCCTTGTGTGTGTATGTTTGTGTGTGAGAGAGAGAGAAAGAGAATGTCCTTGTTTGTGTATGTGTATGTGTGTGAGAGAGAAGGTCTGTATGTGTGTGTGTGTGTGTGTGTGTGTGTGTGTGTGTGTGTGTGTGTGTGTGTGTGTGTGTGTGTGTGTGTGTGTGAGTGTGTGTGTGTGTGTGTGAGAGAGAGAATGTCCTTGCACACGTGTGTGTGTGTGTGTGTGTGTGTGTGTGTGTGTTTCAGGATGTGCCGTCAGTCCAGTGTGTAGCCCACTCCTTCTTCACCACCCCAGCGGAGGAGGATGAGGAAGAGGACTTCTCTGCGGTGTGGAACTGTGGGCGGTCCCGCCGGGGGATCTTCACAGCGTGGTACTGGGGCACTGTGTCTTTGTACTGGGCCCGCCGGAAGAAGCCACACTGTGGAGACGGAGAGGGCATGAGAGCGATGGGAAGAGAGAGAGAGAGAGAGAGAGAGAGAGAGAGAGAGAGAGAGAGAGAGAGAGAGAGAGAGAGAGAGATTATTATAATATAATAACAATATTTATGGACAGCATCACAGCAGTCTCACACAACATCAAATAGCATCATGCTTTGCACAGTACAATCATCTGAAGTGCACGTCACACACAAGCCAATCATTGTGCCAGTCCGTAATAGAACACAGAAACCTTTCTGCATGCGCAACCCACCCACACATACACTTGCACATAAACACACTCACATACACTCGCACACACCAACACACACACACACACACACACACACACACACATACTGTACTCACACACACAAATACACTCACTCAACCTATGAGGTGGCAATTAAGATGAAGAAAAACAAATCACCAGGGAAAATGTTCTGTCTGGCATCCGTACCAGTCGGACCAGGCTTGGCATGGCGTTCAGCCAATGGAATGTGAACGCTACTACGTCAGAACGCCAGTGCTAGCCTGAGAACTGGGCCTGTTGCCAGAGAGAACCGGCCAGATCACAACGCACCAGAGCCAAAAGGCCACAGCGAACCCAACACACCTCTGTGGGAACTACAGATCCCATGGCGCACGTGAACCTAGCACGGGGAGTGCAGTGTGTGGTTTTGGAAAATAGAGTGAACATACAGCATCTGTACATGACTTAAAGTGTCTCTTGCTAAAACGTAACATACATAATATAATAAAGAAAAAGTAAATCAAGGTTTCTAATGTATTTTTTATAGATTAGTTAAGTCTATCATTATAATTTCATGCAATTTATATTCGAGGGGATCTAATTAAAAAAATCCCAAACCGTTTTTTTTTGTGATACTTGTGTTGCTGGAAGTGTGAGCCACACTGAGTGTGAGCTAGACCTACAGAACTCAAACCAAGCCAGAGCACACCAGTCCAAAAGAGGGGGATTCTTTACCGCTGAGAGGGGGGAGTCAGAGGGGAGAGCAGGCCTCAGACCAGGGAGGGAGAGAGGAAGGGGGGAGGGGCGTAAAAACTAAAGAAGGATTAGTCAGAACTGTTTGTCATCACAGCAGCCATGTCGTTGCCTTGGGGACAGGGAGTCAAATCCCTATCCCAAATTTTAACCCCTAGTGACTGAGCTTCTGATGCTTTCTTCCTACAGACTATGTATGGGAGAGGGGCCCTATAGACTATGCATGGGGGAGGAGGGAGGCCCTATGGACTATGCATGGGGGAGGAGGGAGGCCCTATGGACTATGCATGGGGGAGGAGGGAGGCCCTATGGACTATGCATGGAGGAGGAGGGAGGCCCTATGGACTATGCATGGGGGAGAAGGGGGAGTGGGGCCCTATGGACTATGTATGAGGGAGGAGGGAGAGGAGGGGGGCCCGATGGACTATGCATGGGGGAGGAGGGGTTGAGGGGGAGCCTATTGACTTTGCATGGGGGAGGAGGGCGAGAGGGGGGTTCTAGAGTTCTGAGGCCTGCTTCTCCGCCTCCGAGGGCTGCACTCCGATCTGGGCCCGGTAGAACTCCGTGTCATAGTGTTGGCGCCGCTCGCTGCGCTTGAAGAAACCACACTGAAGAGGTGGATGGAGGGAAGGATGGAGAGATGAAGGAGTGAGGGAGGGAGGATGGAAGGAAGGAAGAAAGGAAGGAAGGAAGGAAGGAAGGAAGGAAGGAAGGAAGGAAGGAAGGGAGGAAGGGAGGAGGGAGGAAGGAAGGAAGGAAGGAAGGAAGGAAGGAAGGAAGGAAGGAAGGAAGGAAGGAAGGAAGGGAGGGAGGGAGGGAGGGAGGAATGGGAAGGGAGTAAGGAAGGAAGGAAGGGAGGGAGGGAGGGAGGGAGGGAGGGAGGGAGGGAGGGAGGGAGGGATGAAAAATTGTAAAGAATGTAAGAAGGAAGGATTAGGTAGAATGAAATATGACAAAAACAAGGAAGGAAGGGAGGAAGAGAGAGGAAGAAAGGAGAGAGGAACAGAGGGAGAAACAGAAAAAGAATGCACAGCAAAATAAATAAATTGGAAAGAAGTGGAAATGGATTAGATGACACGGCAGAGATAGAAAAAGGTACTAGCCAATCACGAAGTAGAGAGATAAAGATTACCAGCCTATCACAGAGCAGAAAGTGAGATAACTGGCTATCAAATAAGACAGAGAGAGATAATTGGCCAATCAGTGGTGGTGTTAAGATAAGAGCGTGGAGTGATGAAGAGAGGAGAATATATAATGGTCCTTTCATAAACGAACCATTCTACCAAGCTTCTAATTTATCTCTGCCTTTTAATTCATTCACACTAATGTAAATAAAGAAACAACACAGTGTAATACATATTTCTTGAGTTGATCTCGCTAGTGACATCCTCTTCATTTTTACTCATCCCAGAGTATCCATCTGATCAAATCCATCACCAGCTCAATCTGCCTAGAACAGCACATATGGTGCATGACTAGGCTACACAGAGGCACTTACTTATTGAGTATACAGTTGATTAAGTATATGTGCAGCACTGTAGGTTGATAAGTTGTGCAGTTTTGTCGTGTGTGTGTGTGTGTGTGTGTGTGTGTGTGTGTGTGTGTGTGTGTGTGATGCATGTGAAACATGTTATAACCTATACAGGTGATGAAGGCTATCTTCAGCACGGTATGGTAATATGTTGTGCAGTGATATGCCTATGCTAGACATGCTGTGCTTTCTTCAGTATACAAATGTGTGAGGGAATGTGAGGCAGTGACGCTGCTGGACGGCTCCTACCTTCCACATGATGCAGACCAGAAGGGCGAGCACCAGGATACCAGCCAGGATGGCAATCAGGATGATCCACCAGGGGATCCAGTACTGATCAGCCACACCGTGCTCTGGGTAGATCATCACTGGTACCTGCAGCACGCACGCACACACACACACACACACACACACACACACACACACACACACACACACATAGGGACACACACAGAGAGAGAGAGACACACACAGAGCCAAAGACACAAAAAATCTATCATAACTGTATTCACAAAACTGAAATAATAAAAAAATAAAGATTCTTCCCCAGACGACTTGTGTCTACAAAAGGTCAAGGTAGAGATAGAAATAAAAACTTGGTCTGACTAGAAGGATATCATGCTTTAAAGATCAATACTGTAGATCAATGGCAGTGCATCAGAAAACAAATAAAAGGCCCCTCAGCTGTAAACAGATAGACAGGGCTGAGAAGACCACCAGACAAACAAACAGACTGACAGGCAGACATCCGGGCAAGCGGTCAGCAGGACGGACGGACGGAAGGACAGACAGACAGAAAGACAGACAGACAGACAGACAGACAGACAGACAGACAGACAGACAGACAGACAGACAGACAGACAGACAGACAGACAGACAGGGTTGAGAGGACCTCCAGACTGACAGCCAGCCAGCCACAAAGACAGACAGACAGACAGACAGACACACACACACACACACACACACACACACCTACACACACACACACACACACGCAGGTGAGCGGTACCTGTGCTGCAGCATCCCTGAGGACCAGGTGTCTGATGGTGGACTTGACAGTGATGTTGGCTCTGACCAGCAGCTCCAAGGCACTGACAGCGGGGAACTCCTGTATTTACAGAGATGGGAGAGGGAACCAACCACCACATCGAAAACG
The DNA here is from genome assembly GCA_026901105.3 of Galaxias olidus. Classification (NCBI taxonomy): domain Eukaryota; kingdom Metazoa; phylum Chordata; class Actinopteri; order Galaxiiformes; family Galaxiidae; genus Galaxias; species Galaxias olidus. Next base: position 39,343 of record JAPMUY010003716.1, read on the forward strand.
TATTAAAATATAAAAAAAATGTAAAGGATAAATTCAGGAAAAGATTAATGAATCTGTTCACTCATTTTCATGTGCTGTATCCGATACTGCAATAACAAGAAGTGCATCATTGTCTGTGGATAATGCAAAATCTCCAATTGGTATGACGCTTGACTTGTATTTGGCAACGAAGCGGACAAAAGCGGCAGCAACTTGTGCAACTTTAACCGAACAGAATTCACCATGCAGAACATATTACATTATTACACATTAGAACAGCACTTGTCTATACAACGGATGTATGCAGGTAGGATTGTGGGTGACGGTGTCTTTTATCCCATTGGTAAAACAGTGTGACTCATGAGGTAAACAGGAGATGTGTGGCGTGTGGTAGAGCGCGTGTGACCTCGATGAAGGTGCTGTTCCACAGGCGAGCGTTGATCTTGAGGACTGCGGAGCCTGAGAAGCTGTGGAGAGGACACTGGAAGAGTAGGCAGCGCACCGAGCCCAGCAGGCAGTCCTGAACAGGGACAGGGAAACACAGGGACCATCAGCATCGCAAACGGACGTGCTATTGCATATGTATGAGAAGGATGATTGTCCATACACTTATCTCTCTCTCTCTCTAACTCTCTCTTTCTCACTCTACTTTCAATCTCCATTTTGTATCTCGCTCTCTTTTGCACTCTCCATCTTTGCTCACTCTGACACAGCAGTTTGAGGGAAACAAACATACTCCCGTATTCTCCCGTTAACGGCTTGAGGGACACACACACACACACACACACACACACACACACACACACACACACACACACACACACACACTGTGTTCTCCTCCCTCACCAGTTTGAGGGACTTGCGTCTTTCAGAAGCAGCCACGGCCGGGGTGGTTCTACCCAGAGTCCCTTTGGCCAAAGCGTGGCCTTCCTCTTCAGGGTGGGAGAGGACATTCCTCTGAGCCTGCTCTCTCATACACACACACACACACACACACACACACACACACACACACACACACACACACACACACACACACACACACACACACACACACACACACACAAAACAGGGGGACGATTAATGAACTACCAATTATTAATGTGGTGAAGATCAGTACTTGTGAATTCAGTGAACTCTGTATATCAATGTGAGTAACTGTGTTAGTTATTGCTGGTGTGTCTATAGTTTCGTGTTTGTGTATATTTGTTATTTCTAGAAAAAAGCATAAACAAAAATATGATAAAAAAACTGTAGATGTCTCCTCAAAAGCTACACCACAAATCTCCAGCACTGTCAGTGAAGAAACCCACAATAAGGTGACTGGTGGGTCAGATATCACGGGTTCACTGGTTTCACTGGTTTGTTGGTGAGGTGTGACAGGTACGTCACTGCAGAGTGTGAATGTAAGACCCACCCTCAGGTGACCGGGCTGGGGCTCCACCACAGTGGAGAGGCTGGCTCTTATCTTCAGCGGGTTGAGGGCTCCTGTGGGCGTGCACTGGGTGTGAGGGTGGCCGTGGAAGTGCAGGCTTGTAGGGTACAGGAGCCACTTCCCATTGGCCAGCTCGTATGGCCACATGATGTTCAGGAAGGCGGAGCCCAGAGTCTGGAGGGAAGGCCCAGGATTGGCCACCTGTTGGAAAGACATTGTAAATTGGAACGGCACATGATTTAGTCACTAGCACTATACTCTTATTAATTATTATTATTTTTATTTTTTTTTACTAAATTTGTATGTGAAAAAAATGTGTCAACAGCCGTGTCAACAACTTTGTCAACAATATTGTATACCACAGTGTCTGTACTGTTAGGTAACAACTAATAATAACCATTAGGGAACAAAAAGGTCAATGTCATGTCACTCTCCCAATGACACCTGAGATAAACACTATTCTCTCTTCTCACCGTGAACTCGAAATCCACGGCGCTGCCTATGTCATCAAACGTTTTCATGGCGCTCTCTCCCTTCACCGTCCCGCTGAAAAAGAGCTGGTGTGGTCGGGCTAGCCTACAGAAACACACATCATAGGTGTCAATGAAATAAAACTTAAAACATGTGTGCCATTAAATATCGTTTAGATGTGCACTCACCCACTGACAGACAGGGGGAGCTCTATGACCACTTTAGCGAAGGCTGTGATGGGGGCCAGGCTGGGCTGCTCACTGATGCTGGAGACACACAGAGAAGTCACGCTTCAGATGTCAGAGTACGCTATTAATATTTGCTTTAAAAGAGTTCAAGGTTGTGTAAATTGCTAATTATTCAAGTATAATGCATTTTCCTACGAAAAATGTAAGTTGCAATTTGGCAACCTTAACTTCACCTCCAGTAAATTCCAACTTACGTTGACAACAGCAAGTTAACGGTCAGTTCTGTTGTCTCAATTGTAAATGCTGACGTACTCAATAGTATGTAGAACTTCAACTGTTTGGAGAAAAAAACGGAGTAAGCTCACACCATAACACACAAGTGGTACTACAACACAGCTTTTAAAAAAAAATATATTTTTCACTTGGTAGTGAAAGATGAATATGTTGGTACATTGTACACCGTCCAAAATAATAAAAACACACAAACTATCTGATATAGACAGGTATTCACACCAAAACAGCGAAAATGTTGATCCTATTATATTTCGGTAAGGTGCCAGTTTACCATGGCATCTCTCTTGACGGGGTTCCCCAGCTCACACTCCACCTGGGAGCCATTTTGGTTGGCATGACACTGCACCTGTCATCAGAAAAAAGATTTATATTGAAAAATAAACAACAGAGCAAGACCAGAAACCTCAAATAAAATCGTTACCATTCAAGTTTTTTTTTCACAAACCAACAATCCCCAAAAGAGTTTGAAACTCTTTTTCTGATCAGACCAGCTACAAAATATCAGGGATATTATTTATCTATAATAATGATCAGAAGCAGGTGAAGTGCTTTAGAAAGCCGGCCTGTATGAGAGTCCGCGGTACAGGTACATGTCCTACGTATAGGTAGTCTTGGAGCCAGAGTTGGACAGAGTCCTCTACAGGTGTATTTTATATGTACGTAGGTGTATTTAATTACGTACAAATGCATTTTATACATTCGGGTGTATTTTAAACGTACAGGTGGAGTAGTCCTGGAGCCGGAGCAGGACAGAGAGTCCTCTACAGGTGTATTTTATACGTACAGGTGGAGTTGTCCTGGAGCCGGAGCAGGACAGAGAGTCCTCTACAGGTGTAGTTTATACGTACAGGTGGAGTTGTCCTGGAGCCGGAGTAGGACAGAGAGTCCTCTACAGGTGTAGTTTATACGTACAGGTGGAGTTGTCCTGGAGCCGGAGCAGGACAGAGAGTCCTCTACAGGTGTAGTTTATACGTACAGGTGGAGTAGTCCTGGAGCCGGAGTAGGACAGAGAGTCCTCTACAGGTGTAGTTTATACGTACAGGTGGAGTAGTCCTGGAGCCGGAGTAGGACAGAGAGTCCTCTACAGGTGTAGTTTATACGTACAGGTGGAGTTGTCCTGGAGCCGGAGTAGGACAGAGAGTCCTCTACAGGTGTATTTTATACGTACAGGTGGAGTTGTCCTGGAGCCGGAGTAGGACAGGCTGTCAGGGAGGGTGACGAGCAGTTGGGCGGCATGGGCGTCGTCTCCGTCCTCCGTGGGGTCATGAGGGTCGGAGGGCATGTTGGTGACAGAGACCTCTAGCACCACTGACCTCAGGTCAGACAGGGAGAACACAGGCACTCCATCCTCGTCTCTGAGGGGAGAGGAGATACAGGGAAACCCACATAAACATCTACTCCTACTACTAAGATACATGAATACCTATCTCTGAGGGGAGAGGGGTACAAGGAAACAACAGGGAGAGTTATGCAGATAGATTTTTATATTAAATACAAACAATCATGCTCACACATATAATAGCGTGCATATTACTTCTAACATACACAAATACCCTACCACACACAATATCATGTTGAACACATGTAAATGTTTGGGGAGTTTTGAGGGTTACCTGGCAACGCAATGTATATGCCTAACTTTTACAAACCACACACTCACACACACATGTGTGTAGACACATACTGATGTGGGTGGCATACTAACTTTGGCAGAGGCGTGAACAGGTCAGATGTCAGGGGTCGCGTTCCAAACTGGAAGGTTAGCTTCAGGTTGCTTTGGCAGATCTTGTCATCACCGCATCCCTGGCGCAGGAATTCTAGCTGGAGCCAACCGAAACAAAAAGAATACGTCAGTCAAAGTAAGAAATGTTACTTTAAAAGTGGTCAAAACCAGTCAAAGCAATGTCTAAATATGTATATTAACCAGTCAATCAAAACCAGTCACATTTTAGTCTAAGTATGTGTCTAAATCAGTCAAAGTAAATTATAAATCTGCATAAACCTAGAAAAAACAAAAATAACTGTCAAAAAGAGAACAGACAATTATTTTGTGTTTGTTTCTGAACATATTTTGAAGAATATTTATATTATGTAAAACAGAGCAGAGAATAGGCTCGCTGTAACAAAATGGCCGCTCAGATTTGAGCTCCAGACCACTGGAGGTGAGTTCCCCACAGCAGCAGTGTCTGACCTCTGAGTGCAGGGTGTTGGACGGGGACACACTGAGCACCGGGGCTAGTTTCTCCAGCCGTCTGGACCCCGAGTGTCGGCGTGGTGGAACATGCTTGATGGTGTGGGTCACAGACAGAGAGATGGGGCGGAGCTTGTCGTAAATGTTTTCCTGGGAGGAAAAAAAAGTTTAAATATGACATTATGTCCGCGTCAATACATCAGCACACAGATGTTACACTGTGATGAAAAGTGCTACAATGAATGAACGGACATTTCGTGATTATTAAAAGAGTATGTTACTATAGATAATGCATAGATAATGGTATCAGAAAATGAAATTTTGTTGAGGAAAAAGTAAAAAATTGATATACAAATACAGATGTATCAGTAGACATATTGTCATTACATTGTGTGAAATCTATGTAAGGTGAAGACCTGCTAAATAAATTCAGATTTATAATTGATTTGTTTTTCTGTTTTCTGTGACATCCTTTCATAAACCCTTATAAGGTGATCCTAGCCCCTCCCACCTCCAGCTGGAAGACGGCATTGGTGCAGGCTGGCTGTCGCTGGCCTTCTAGCTCCACCTCCTCTGTTTGAGTGTACTCAGGCTCCAGTGAACTACGACCCAGGAAGTTAACTCGATGGGGCAAGCCCAGGCTCCTGCGCTTGGTGTCGGCTTCGAACACAACCACCAGGGCTAGAAGAGGGAGAAGAAGGGGGGAGGGGGGGGGGGGGGGTGACAAAGGGCGTGAGAACGAGAGAAACGACATTAAAGGGAGAGAATAAAGAGACATTATGGAGACAGAGATGAGAGAGAAAGAGTAATACACAAGTTGTGTGCAAATCAGGAAATAGGTAGTGAGAGAAAGAGAGAGAGAGTCAGTAAGAAAACAACAAGGTTCTCTAGGATCTGAGGATCTGAGAGAAAGAGAGAGAGAGAGAGAGAGAGAGAGAGAGAGAGAGAGAGAGAGAGAGAGAGAGAGAGAGAGAGAGAGAGAGAGAGAGAGAGAGAGAGAGAGAGAAATGTCAGGCCACACAAGGAGAGCACTTAGAGAACACACCAGGGTTTGGACCATAATCCACCATCTTCAGAGGGCATACTGTATTACACAGCAGAGTTCATTATCATGAAGGGTGTCTGAAGTAGCAATGTAGTGTCACTATGTAGTGTAACTGTAGTGTGAATCTATTATTTGTTTTTAGCCACAGGGATGGTTCAGACCTAGGTTTCTTGGGATAGAAGTTATTTGTGCTAAGCTGTCCCCAATAGGTTCCCAGTCACACTGTTAGCGTTGTGGCTAAACCGGAAAACCTATTTGCTCAAAAACAGCCCATTTATAACAATCTGAACGAGTTATGATGACTCCTGGCGACGTGGAAACTAAGGTCAAACATCCAAAATAATGAACTGTTTCTTTAAGGGAAATATCTTAGGCAGAGGAAAAACCACAGGGCACTTACTGATGTGTGGGGAGTAATGTTTAGGGTGCGCCGTGAAAGTGAAACAAGCTTTGACCTCCACACTGCAGACACACACACAGAGAGAGAAGAGTCCAACGTGTGTTCATTTCACAGCACAGTCTTATAGCATAATACAATCCCATTATGAAATATCTTTACAGTAAGTTAACAGGACAATTTTGTCATGATTTTATAGAAATGTTATGACCTAATAAGATGATAATCCTATTTTCTGATAAATGGACATCTGGACAACAAAAAACGGAATTTGAATTAATTCCAAAAGATAAGACAATCTTGAGGAGCTTATACTCACTACGATAATCTTGCTAGTTATTGTGTCAAGTTAAAGATATGATAAAAAATGTCAAACTAGCTCTGAATTGAATGATTTTTTTTTTTACGTTTCTCTCTTTCTTTTCTAAGATGCGTACCAGACTCCATCTCGCCCCTTGCAGTTCTGCTGCTGCAGATCAATGTGCTTGGGTTCCATGATAATCTCTCTAATCACATGGATCACCGGTGAAGACCTTTGGATAAATACACACATCAAAGCATGATTGATCAAATCGTGATCAAAGCGTTAGATTACCTAAAGGTTCTGTGTCTTTAGATGTTCAGAAACGTTTTATGGTAAAATATCATGGATATTAAATAAATAAGATAATATACATAATACAGTTGAATTTGTAACATAATAAAGTTCTGTTTTGTTCTGAAAAAATGTACTAACTGTAAAGTTTGGGAAATAACCTATATTAAGGTGAGTCACTGAAAACCGATGATGATTATGATAAATCTATAAAGTGCCTCATCTGAAAGACACTTTGCTTGGAATTCATAATTTATGAGGGCTTCATTTCTTACCATTAGGAGAGGCTTGACACCTGTATGTTGTGCCAAGTTTATACAAACTAACACACATACGCTAACACCAACATACACACACACACACACACACACACACACCATCACACACTCAAACCAAAACACCCTCGCTAACAAATGCTTGTATACACACACAGACACACGCGCACACACATAAAATTCCCATTCACATAAATACACCCACCAACAAACACACTAACACAATGACACAAACACACACAGAGTGTGGCATTTTGACTGCCAGTGATTTCCCAAACAAACACAAGAACTTGTAATTTTAAATGATATGTCTAAAATGAAGAACTGTGTTTAAAAAGAGTGTTTACGTACATCTACATACATTTTCAAACTGAGTGTAAAGCAAAGAATGTATTTGTAGCTTAGGTAACTAGTCTAGGTGCATGAGTTAATGGTTTCAGTGATCATGTTTCAAGAAAGTGGGTATGCAATAAGAAAAACATTAACTGTAAATTCACCTGAACAGAACCACTTGGTCACTGAGCGAGCCCACTGCTAGGTCCGGGTACTGGTTCTTATCGATGTCCAGACCGCCTGAGATGGAGTAGCCGAAACGCTGCACACCAAAGTCCAACCCACTCAGAACCTGAAAGGGTTAAGGATGAGGTTGAATTCGTACACACAAACAAATAAAAATGAACCTAACCAATATATATATATATATATATGTATATATATATATACAGTATATATATATATATATATATATATATATATATATATACTGTATATATATACAGTATCTGTGAGTAAGTTTGAACACAAAAGCTAATGCTTGGCTTAGAATCTGCAGCTTACAGTAATTGACCGCATACTCTGTGAAAACAGCATTAATTGTGTTAACGGTATGGTCCACAACAAACTCGTGTTGCGGTACTTGTGTTTAAAGTTTTAAAATTTGACTACAAATTGGGCAAAATTATGTTAGCGATTGTAAAAAATAACTGTAAAAGGGTGGGTCACAACAGTAAAACTACAATACATTCCTTTGAACATACAGTATAAAATCATAATATCTCTACTCTGGTCTTTAGCTTCTTTAGTGCCTCTCCCACCATTGTATCTTGGGGGTTTACCTGAGCAGCTTTTGTCTCAATGCCTTGTTTGGACCCTCGGTAGATGAAGACTTTACCATCTCCATCGAACGGCGCCCCAACAGCAATATCTGATCAGAGATAAAAAACATAAAGACGGAGTTTCATATCTCCACTGTAACAAATAAATCAACATCACTTTTCAATATTATCAT
>JAPMUY010003716.1:52500-60000 GCA_026901105.3 Galaxias olidus
AAGGAAGAGGAGGATTGTGGGGGAGTGGAGGGGTGATGAAATGGTGAGGGCAGAGAAAGAGTGAAAAGAGAGATAGAAAGAAAAAAAAAACAGAAAGTCGCAGGTGAGAAGGACTGTGATTGGTTGGTGCTTTTCGTTCGGGTAGCTAGGGAGGAAATCCCTGACTACCAGCCGGAAGGACAACGGCTCCCACTCCCACTGTACCCATAATCCCTTGCACTTCCTGCCAGGACCCGAATGTCACAACAACAATCTGAAGTTAAATTATGCATATTTTTTGGAAGATCTTTCCTTAAAGTGATGCATAAAATAATCCTAACAATGATAATAGAAGTGTTTAACTAACTATGTAAGTATGGTGGTTGTCAGCCTATCCAGGACTCAAATTGAAATTGGTGTTCAGTCAGTCAGCCCTCGGGCCAAAAGGAGGTCTGGACAATTTTAACAATGTCCACCCACATCATCGTGAGAAAGTATTTAGAAAATTGAGGTGGAGCTGTTTAAATGCTCGGTGGGTCACTCAAACACACACACACACACACACACACACACACACACACACACACACACACACACACACACACACACTCACACACTCATACACGCACACAGACATTCCCACCCACTCTGAAGGCATAACCCTTTGGGATAGTACACTGAAACCTCCCTTCTCTGTCCCTCTTTATTTCTCTCTTTAGTTCTCTTTTTTTTTTCTCTCTTTCTGTTTTCGACGATGCCCTATCTTTCTATCCCACCCTCTCTTTCCCTGTCTTGTTTCTTTTCCTTAGACAGCTACTATGGTCTGGCGGTTGCGTCTGGGTGGTACTTTGGGTACAGTAAGGAGCGGCCGTCCGTCGCCCTCCCCCGGTCCCCTGTCCCTCTGGCTGTGCTCCCCAGCAGAGGGCTGCTCCTCCTACCCAGGTAGCTATGGTAAGGCACGGGGATCAGCTGAGCGTTCAGCTGCTTCTCGTCCGCCACCTCGTATGGCCCGTCGTCATAGAAACCCAGGTCCAGCAGAGACTGGTTTACAAGTTGGACGCGCATCTCTCCTGGAAAGGAAACATGTGAGGGACAAGGACAGCGACACGTACACATTCACACGCGTGTAGGTAAACACACAAACACCAAACAACTGAAATCTATATAATTTACACACATGCACACAGGCACACAAACACAGATAGATCACACACACATAAAAACACACACAAACACCTGTACAAACACACAAACACACACACACACACACACACACACACACACACACACACACACACATAAGCCCTTTACAAGCTCAAAAATAGATTACACATAAACACACACACACACACACACACACACACACACACACACACACACACGCACATACCTAAACAAACAAATATACACACAAACACACATACCTGCAAATACATTTACATTAAACAAGCACACGCATTAACAGAAATCGTCACAATCCTTCCAACAGTTAACATTCTGTGGTTGTTTTTTTATTATGCACAGCATAGGACATACGTTATTTTAATACGCTTGTACATAAAATATTGACGATGTAACACACAACCTTCCCCGAGGTATAAGACCATAACAATGCCATACATCAGCATGGTAATAACCTACTTAATTGAATCAATCCCAGCCAGTGTCTTTGATTATCGCCTCGATCCATATACCACCGACGAGCCCAATCAGTAGATTGACTTATAAATCAATGATATATTGTTTATCCAAAGATGCTTAGGTAGTCCATGCTGAGAATACTAAATGGCCAGGGCTGTGTTGTGGATGGGCAGTGTACCAGAGTCAGCGATTTCCTGACTAGCTGTAAAACAAAGCCTGGAATCTATCAGTTGTGAGTGGGGGATGTGTACTTGGGACATGAATGAACTGAAAAGATTCCTACAAAATCGGTTAATAAAAGAGAATTTGCTTCCCCGATTAAACATTAATTGTTTGAATGATATCAAATAGGTCTTTCAACATAGACCTAGTCAAACTGTTCCGTAGGATGAAAATAGTGGAAATTCAATTGAATACAACTGATTGGAATTACTCACACAATACTGGAATTGATTCATATACAAAATGTTACTTCACTGACTGACTGTTCATTGCCTGAATCACATCAAATAGGTTTCTTAAGAACATTAACCCTTGCATATTCATCATTTGTTCTACCTCAGCGGAGCTTATACCTTTCCAGTTGTAGGTGCCGGGGGCCCCGAACAGGATGAAGTTGTTGTCGGGGGTGAAGCTGGCGGCCAGCCCCTGCTGACAGAAGCCAAACTGTTCGTGTCCCTGCGGCCGGCCCTCGCAGAACTTCCACTCGCCCCCGTCCAGATCGTCCCGTTCCGTCAGGTCCTCGCTGAGAACGTAGCAGCGGCCGATGGGGTCGCGCGTCTCCGAGGGCTGGCCGACGCGCTGGCGCAGCTCGTACAGGTGGGCACATGTCTGGGGAGAAGGAGCGCTGTGGGTCAAATAAACACTGAGGCCTGGCTTCCCGGACAAAGATTAAGTCAAGTCCTAGAATAAAAAATCATTTTCAGTGGAGAATATCAATTGACAGTGAGAAGTCTAGAACTAGGCTCAATCTATGTTAACCGGAATAGGGAGAACCATTTTGTTTTACGTGTCATTTTTGTAAGCTATTAGTTTGGTAAGTTGTATAATGTAACTATCGTTAGTTATGAGTTACGTTGTGTCAGTAGTTTGTTAGCTGTGACTGCAGTGTAGGTGCAGTGACTGGTGTTCAAATAGAGACTTTGTTTATCACTTTCATGACAGTAAAAAAAAACGAATGATATGTTTTCTATTTGCTCCATGCATCATACTCACCACCACTTTCCCTCCAATGCCCTGGCTCTTCACCGTGACTCCAAGCCACTGGTTGTCCTTGTTTTCTCTGTCTGGACTCACTGAACACAACATACAGAAAAGTGTTCATGACAGCAGGGACTCACATACCATGAAGCTAGGGACTTCCATTTGCATAACATTTTGTCATTTTAGCTGTCAGAAGCTGTTATCAAAAGCGACAATGGAGCCATTAAGGATTGTTTGGTCTTGCTGAAGTGCCCACCAGTCAGTGGTGTTCACTGGCGGGATTTGAACTTGGGACCTTCCCACTAGCAATCCTACCACTAGGCCACCACTACGTCCATAACAGTGATAACAGCGGTTCTGATGTTTGTTTTTTTGTTGACCAACTCACCGTCGCCATCGATGTCTACTCTCTCACAGTCGTACTCCTCCGCTGTGATTGGACAGCGGAACAGAGCTCCGGGACGAGTCCCCCGCAAGGCGCCCAGTCCTGCTGCCTGAGGGGCCCCTACCAGCAGCCTGCAACAGAAGAGAACCTGCAGTCAGCATCTACACCACATAACCCTAACCCCTAACCCTAACCCTAACCCCTAACCCTAACCCTACCAGCAGCCTGCAACAGAAGACAACCAGCAGTCAGCATCTACACCAAGTAACCCTAACTCCTAACCCCTAATCCTAACCCCTAAACCTAACCCCTAACTCCTAACCCTTCCAGCAGCCTGCAACAGAAGAGAACCAGCAATTAGCATCTACACCAAGTAACCCTAACCCCTAACCCCTTACCATAACCCCTAACCCCTTACCCTAACCCCTAACCCCTAACCCTTAACACCTAACCCCTAACCCTACCAGCAGCTTGCAACAGAAGAGGACCAGCAGTCAGCATCTACACCACATAACCCTAACCACTAACCCCTAACGCTAACCCTAACCCTAACTCTTAACCCTAACCCTTTCAGCAGCCTGCAACAGAAGAGAACCAGCTATCAGCATTTACACCAAGTAACCCTAACCCCTAACCCCTAACCCTTAACCCTACCAGCAGCCTACAACAGAAGAGGATCAACAATCAGCATCTACACCATGTAACCCTATCCCTAACCCCTAACTCTAACCCTAACCCTAACCCTAACCCCTAACCCTACCAGCAGCCTACAACAGAAGAGGACCAACAATCAGCATCTGCACCATGCAACCCTAACCCCTAGCCCTGACTCTAACTGTAACCCCTAACTCTTACCCCTAATTCTTAACCCTAACCCTACCAGCAGCCTGCCACAGAAGAGTACCCGCAGTCAGAGTCTACACTACGGGGTAATAATTAGAATAGAACTATAGCACATGGCAGAGAAAACATCCCTGACAGACTGTGCTCTGCTGAAGCCATACCCAAACACCTGCTCCGTGCATAGCCATTATTATTTCAGAGCTTGGATCTAAAAACCAAACACAACTGCCTGAGCTAGTGTCCATCAGCCCATCCATCAGTAGGGTGTACATGGGAAACACCAAGGTCACAGGTCCTCTGCAGGGATCACAGGCCCAAACATAACCCCTGACCTCTGCTCTGAGGTAAACAGTGAAGCTATAGTGCCGTCACGTACGGCGCAGTGCGAGAAGATGCAACTATCACTGAAGATGACTGCAGTTGCAGCTCGTGTGAATGCTTCAACTTTTGGATTTGACTTGAGTTGACCCAGGAAGTGATTTCTTTAATCTCTCCAGGGCCAGGGTCATGGGGGGTTCTGCCGCGTCGGCGGGGGCTATGGCCCCAGCCTTATTTGGTGTGGCTGCTTTGGGACCGGGGGCTATTTAAAAACCCAGCGTTGAGCCACATTCCGCCCAACGCATTCAGCCATGGCACGGATGACACGGAGGAGGGTGGACCGAGAGGAGAGGAGGAGGACGGAGAGGAGAGGAAGAAAGGACGAAGGGAAAGAAAGACAAGGACAAGGGGTGTTACTTATTCGTGCAAACTATATCTGTGTGTGTGTGTGTGTGTGTGTGTGTGTGTGTATGTGTGTGTGTGTGTGTGAGGGTGTGTGTGTGTGTGTGTGTGTGTGTGTGTGTGTGTGTATGTATGTGTGTGCGTGTGTGTGTGTGTGTGTGTGTGTGTGTGTGTGTGTGTGTGTGTGTGTGTGTGTGTGTGTGTGTGTGTGTGTGTGTGTGTGTGTGTGTGTGTGTGTGTGTGTGTGTGTGTGTGTGTGTGTGTGTGTGTGATGTGTGTGTGATATTTGTGTGAGAGAGAGAGAAATAAAGGGCCGGAGAGAGAGAGATTCATTTTGAACCACAGCACAGTAATATCCAAATGAATATAAAAACATCAGTCTGTCATTACCTGCCTTTCTGTATACTTTGTGTGTACTATCAACACATTTAGAAAAAAAAACAAGCTCTAAGTGTGCTGGCTATAAATACGGTCCAGCCAGCTGATAGCATGGAGAGGCCAGACAGTGTGGAGGTATGAACGGGCTTCCCAGAGACGACTGGGCTGGGTACAAAAAAAAACATAGAGCTAGAATTACCAGAGCAAGCCATGCTGTCGCAGAAGGTGACAATAGAATATTCCTCCATTGTGTTTGATTACATATAAAACAACAAAACCAAAAACAAGACCAATGCCATAGAACCACAGCTGAATTATCTGATTGATTTAATACTGGCCTTCCGTTCTGCTTTGCCTAGATCTACAGGTCGGACAGACAGAGTTCACAGGGCTCATGACGAGGGCTGGGGGTTGGAGATAAAGAGACGGCACCATGACACCTAGGGTGACATAGAGCAGATGACTGCTGCTGTCAGCGTGATGGGAGACTGGAGATCAGTTTACAGCTGTTTAGATATCACATACGTGTATCTGTGAGCTATCAAAGGTTTGAGTCTATCTCTCCAAAAGGGACATCTGCTTACTGTCCACTATCTGATATAGTACATTACAACCAATAGGGAATCATGACAAAGTAAGTTTTAGAATGTTAAAGAATGTCTGGTGGAAGCATATTGAAGTGTGTGAAAACAATACATCACACACACACACACACACACACACACACACACACACACACACACACACACACACACACACACACACACACTACATATACATAACACCATCTCATTTGGCCACCCACACCTCCAGTGTTGGAAATAACAGCTGCCAACCCGGAGATTTCTCACCTCCCTGCTCCTTCTTCCTCCTCCTCCTCCTCCTCCTCACACACAGACACACACACTAGCACACGCACAGACACACAGACACACAAGCACACACACACACACACACACACACACACACACACAGACACATACTTCTTGTCTCTGAAAGCAACCAGGCGTGCCAGCCTGAGTGACTCCATCAGCCCTAAGGAGTGAGAACTAACTCCCCCACCCTAAAGTTAGAGAGTCGGACACACTCTGCGGTACTGCTGGACAGACAGACATGCATACATGCAGACAAGCAGACAGGCAGGCAGGCAGGCAGGCAGGCAGACACACTAAGTCTTAAAAAGTCTTAAGAAAAGCCAGTCAGACAGACAGACAGACAAGACAGACAGACAGACAGACAGACAGAACACAGAAGCTACTGTGATCATAAGTTATGAAACCAGACGATAATAGACTCAAAACAAAACCAGCTTCCACAGAAAAGCTAATGCTACCATATGTAATGTCAAAGGAAGAGTTGGCGAGAAAAAGTGAGAATGAAAGACAGACTAGTCAGAGCGTGATAGAAAGATCGTGAGAGACGGAGAGAGAGAGAGAGAGAGAGAGAGAGAGAGAGAGAGAGAGATAGAGAGTCTGTTGGCTGCAGGGAAGTCCTAACATCCAGTCAGCCATGTAGTGCTGAGCTTGAGAGATTCTACTCTTACTGAACAAACAATGAACACCTGCACACTTTCATCTTATTGTATTCTTTACGCTTATTATTGTTGCACATTACAGACCTGGCGGGATTCCATTTCATTGTCAATGCACCCGTACCGTACTGTATATGGGCAGAATAAAAACTGTGAACTTGGGACACATGCAATTTTCATCACATTCTAACACCCATTCTTCGTAACATGCCCCAAAACTACTTGGAATAGTGCTTGCTTTTGACGCAGAGCGAGCTATTTATTAGATCGAAAAACCATAGGAGTGTTGGGTAAAGTACTGTAAATGATTCACTCTGTCTCTGTCCAATAAACGAAATGATTCACTCTGTTTCTGTCCGATAAACTAAATGAGTCACGAGCAATGAGTCAGTGAACTGATTGACACAGACTCCTGGACACAATGCAGTGAACTCATCGATACAGAGCATCTCCTCTGTAATGTAACTCTACGTAATGGCCTCTCTGTTTCATGTTTCAATGAGTCAGAGTGAAGCCTCTCCATAACACAATGGCCTAGCTGCTTATTCCTAATCCCACGATTTGACACGGACATGGGATATGCTGTGCCCTGGGAGAGAGAGAGAGTGTTCCTATGACTAAGTCCTGATGATTTCATCCCTTGAAGGCAGTCCCACTGACCACTGGCCTACGGACTCATGTGTCTATGACTGAGACAGCAGCTTCATACTGTATGGACAGACGGAGCAAGAAGGTCCTTAGAGGTTTCTTACTGCCGTGGTCATTTCACTGTGAAGATTAAAGACGGTCGCCAGTGGGATGCATTGAAAATATTAAACAT
>JAPMUY010003716.1:67500-85000 GCA_026901105.3 Galaxias olidus
GGTTCTAAAATATGACCCCGCACCCTCCCACCCTCCCACCCTCCCACCCTGACACCTGAGCCGTATGTATGTATGAACTGTACGCTGGTGACTCCAAACCAAGGGCATTCCAGGTGCCTAGGCCCACACAGCAAGGCCTTATAGACATGGCACTGTGCTAACAAGGTGAGGGATAGACCCCATAGCAAACCAGAAGCTGACAAAGTGTTCCATAAAATAAAAAATAAAAAAAATATATATATGTCTAGTAATATATATAGCTATTGTCTGTGGAGTAAAAATAAAAAACGTTAGAGAGTAGCCAGACAGCAAAGAACAAGACAGTTCCCAGAGACGAGAGGTGGGAGGGACAGACAGGTGATTTTTGACGTTCATTGTCAAAGTGGACCAGTAGCAGCGACCCTCCCGTAGCCCAGCAACACCTCGCTAAAAACAACCAGAGAGAGAGAGAGAGAGAGAGAGAGAGAGAGGGCCTCACTTTGAATCTTGAGACCAATATAAACCGGATGACACCCTCCTTCCTAAAGCTGAGAGCTTTCCCTGCTGTATGGATATGCAAGAATATAAATATGATTTACGGGTGTCTGGCAATGATCAGCCACGCGGGCTACTACTGCCGGGCTGGAAGTATTTCTGCCATCATGATGCATCTCATCAAGTATTTCATATGTTTTATTACCAACTCTCCTGACATCTTCACGTGCTCAACGGGCCTAAAATAACTGGAGTTGTCTAGTATCAGGGAATGAATTCTTTTTCTCCTTTGCAAAATCCAACAAGAATCTAGACTGATATCTGACACATTCGGATTCCTGAACGTCAATGCTGTGTGTGGTGCAACCTAATGGATATGCATTAATCCCCCACCACAATAACACCAAGAATAACATCGGGTCCACATCAGCGGTGCTCTGGCAGCTTGACAGTGAAGGGGTTAAAGGTACAGAGAGGCCCTTCTATTTTTCATCAGGCAAAAAGCCATTAGAGGAAGCTGCTCTCATTCTGCCATAAAGAGCCAAGGCCTGCAGTATAAATAGCCAAATCCCACCTAAGAGCAGAAGCCGTGCTGACACACTCAGGTCAACTACTGCATAACCCCCCCCCCCCCCACACACACACACACCCCGGCTCCATCCTTTATCTAAGGATAAGAAAAAAAACAAAGAATCAAACCAGTGACTTGACAGTGGAGAACCAGGGTCTTGAGACCAGCATCCGTGGCCTGCCCTGGAGGTGGGTGTCTCAGCCTCCGCAGAGCGTGCCATACCTTCACTTCCTTCCTCTCCTCGGACCGTCCACCGAACAGGATCCGCTTACGGCCCGAGTGTCAGTCGATAGGAGCCTGGTGCTGCATGATCTTGAGGAGGGGAGGGATAGGGGGGAGAGGAGGGAAGGGGGGAAGGAGGGGACGAGATGGGGAGGGGGCTTCCATTGACCTATGGAGCAGTGGCAGAGCTGGGGAGTGAGCGGGGGTGGGGGCCGTCTTGTGGCTAAGCTTAGCCCGGAGGAATAATAACAGTGTGGGGCGCAGACAGACATGGATGTCTCAAAGGACATGCCAGCAGTATTAGGACATTGCACTCTAATCTACAGGTTATGACTAGCCGAATCACCGTCGGGCTTTTCCCCACTGCTTTACCAAACCGAGCCGGACTGAACTGTTACGCTGGTCCGGTTGGTACTGTCGAAGGAAATCTGTGTTGAGGGTGAACAAGGAACGGAGTAGGCCAGTCTGGTATAGGTATGGATCAGTGCTGTAGTGTAAAATAGTCCCATCGGTAGCTTTATGTCCTTGCCTTTGTATCGTTGTGAGTTGGCACAGGACAGAGAGCAGCAGAGACACACTATCAAGTTCACCACTGACTCACAGAAAGACGGTACCTGTATTTCAAAATGGTCCCTGGCAACAACAATGCAAGCCCTTTCATTACAATTACATCTTTCTCACAAGACAAGCTGTGGGCAGATAGTAATGGCCCAAAAAAAAAAACTTCTGAAGAAGCCTTGAGGTGAGATGACGATAGGCTTTATTAGATGACCAGCATTTATTTTCAGCAGTGATAATGCAAAAAAAGCCTAACGCAGGGTGCTGTATTCAAACCCTGACTTCCTGGCAAACGTATTGATCATCATCATGACATAGCACTGGACTGACATCTTACATCAGGGCAGCGTAGCACTGTACACATGCTGACAGGGACCCAGAGCGCTTAGTTAAAATAAGTACCTGGAGGAATGCAGTGGGGTGGGGGTGGGGGGGATTAGTGCGGTAGGAGTGGCTGGATAGATAACGTACCACTAGAACTGAACATTCTCAAATTAAACTTTACCATATGCCAAACAATGCCAACGGAACAATATCCGTTTTATATGACTGTCTGCACGTTAGATTCTTTTGTTGAAACGTCACTGTCTTAGTTGCCCGTTCCACAGAGCTCTTTGTCGGCTCTGCTACCTCTAGATCTACGTCGTTCTACACCTGAAAGCTTCCCGCTGCTCGGCCCACCCCTTGCTGATGTCATCAGACTGGGTCCGGGAAGGCGACAGTCCGACTCCCGCTGGGGTAAATCGAGCAGGCCCACTGTTATATATGGAGCTCCTAAATGGGACATGCAGTAAATAAAAAATGGACCCGGCTCCTTAGTCAAAAAACAAAATGACTTTTTAACAAAAGTTAAACCATTGAATCAAACGCAATTTGTATTTTATAAGATTTCACTGAACACGTGTCGTTCTTGTTTTCTACACACTAACTTAACATTAAGTGTAGTAATGTTTAGTGGGTGTCTATTTCAATAGTTATTCACCTTTATCAGGCTCATCCAGTTCACTGGCTTTCTGACAAACTTCAGTTGAAACCAAGTTATCAAACCAAATGTACGTATTACAAACAATCAGATGGAAATCTATGAATTGGTGGATGGTACAGCAGACCTCTGCAGACTTAGACCACTCAAAACATATACAGTACTGTGCAAAGGTTTCAGGCAGGTGTGAAGTCTTTAAAGTAAAAAAAAAAACAACACATGAAAATATAAATGTTGACTGTTTATTTTTCTTTATCAATTGATAAAATACAAAGTGAGGGAAAAGCAAATCTGTATCAAATCAACATTTGGTGTGACCACCCTTCGCCTTCAAAACAGCATCCCCTGCCTAAAACTTGTGCACAGTACAGTATATTCACTGACCAATGGCATATACTCCAGAGTCAAAGGGAACCCTTTTTATTAGTGACATTGATCCAGGACCAGACCTCTTCCTACTCATTGGTACACTGATGAAAACCTCTCTAAGGGTCTCCAAGTATGAACACAGAACAAGATCATTTCTTCACACATGACAGGAGGCTTACAATACAATGGTTACGAGCAATGGTGCGGCAGTGGAGTGTGTGAACAGCTTCAGATTCCTGGGGATCCACATCTCACAAAACCTCACCTGGACAACCAACTGCTCCAACCTGGTCAAGAAGGCTCACCAGCGGCTCTTTTTCCTGAGGAGCCTGAGGAAAAACCACCTCTCTTCAGACATCCTGGTGAACTTCTACCGCTGCACCATCGAGAGCATCCTAACCAACTGTATTACAGTTTGGTATGGGAACTGCTCTGTCGCGGACCAGAAGGCGTTGCAGAGGGTGGTGAAAACCGCCCAGCGCATCGCTGGAGCCCCACTTCCTGCTATAAAGGACATCTACAGGAAGCGTTGTCTTAGGAGGGCCATAAACATTAGAAAAGACTCCTGCCACCCAGCACATGGACTGTTTGCCCTCCTGCCCTCTGGGAAGCGCTACAGGAGCCTACGGACCAAGACCACTAGGTTCAGGAACAGCTTCTTCCCCACAGCTGTCTCCCTGCTGAACTCTGCCCCCCATGCCCCACCCCACCCCTAACACATATACACACGGATCTGAGCACCAGGACTCTACCAAGTATCATTGCACTACTGTAGATATGCTGTTTATAATGTAAATCATTTTCCCTGCACTACTGTACATACAGTATACTATATATTCTGTAGATTATGTAAATCATCCATTGCACTGTACTGCACTGTACATACTGTATACTTAACATTCTGTAGATAATGTAAATCACCCACTACTGTACACTACTCATATCGTAATTTATTTATACTGTTATCATAGCCTGTTCATAGACATAGATATAGACACTGCACATATGTATATCTTTTTTTATATCATTTCATACTGCACTTTGTAAATTATGTTATTTAAACACTGCTAAAAGCACTTCTGGTTGAGATGCAATCTGTATTTCGTTGCTTTGTACTTGTGACATGCGCAATGACAATAAAGTTGAATCTGAATCTGAATCTGAGCAGCTGGAACTCACTCACACATACGTTGGCATGCAGACACACACACACACACACGCACACACACACACACACTCACACACACACACACACTCACACACACACACACACACTCACACACACACACACACACACACACACACACACACACACACATTCCCAGAAACCAGTGGCTGCAGATTATTGCCCAACAACTGCCTCACTTTCTCTCTTTTGCTGTTTCACACACACTCACACACACATATCAACACAATATCATATGATAGGCCCGCTAAACAAACAAACACACACATACACGCATGCACGCACACACTCGCACACACACACACACACACACACACACACACACACACACACACACACACACACATAAACACAATGTCAAATGATAGACCCCCTGAACACACACACACACACACACACACACGCACAACCTCTCTTACACAGCACTGCGCCATGGCCATCGGCTACTGCGTCTTCCTTGGGCAGCTTTCCAGCTAAGCATCGATGCGAAACCTTTCAATTCCCCTTTCTCCTCTCTCCCAGATGTAGTGCTGATTCAGCCTCTTCCGACGCTTTGCATCTCAATCCGCTCAACCCGTAAATCAGCCCCCACTCTAGGGATTGGGATTGTGGGTGCCCTCCCCTCCTCCGTACAGTACAGTGAGCGGGTGGCAGATAGGTATGTCCATAACCGTTACGAGGAGATTGGACTCTGTGCACTCTCAGCGCAGGGCTCTCAATCACAGGGGACGAAGTAAATCAGATAGATACCAATCGAAGAGTAGAAAGTCTGACCGCACGGGTAACCACACAACCACACATAGACCTCTTAAACCACACAACCACACAGTCATCTACCACACAACCCCAGTCCCCGTAAACCACACAACCAGACATAGTCCTCTTAAGCCACACAACCACACATAGTCCCATTAAACCACACATAGTCCTCTACCACATAACCACACAGTCCTCTACCACACAACCACACATAGTCCTCTTAAACCACACATAGTACTCTACCACACAACCACACAGTCCTCTACCACACAACCACACACAGTCCTCTTAAACCACACATTGTCCTCTACCACACAACCACACATGGTCCTCTACTACACAACCACACAGTCCTCTACTACACAACCACACAGTCCTCTACCACACAACTACACAGTCCTCTACTACACAACCACACAGTCCTCTACCACACAACCCCAGTCCCCGTAAACCACACAACCACACATAGACCTCTACCACACAACCACACGTAGTCCTCTACCACATAACCGCAGTCCCTGTAAACCACACAATCACACATAGTCCTCTATCACACAACCACACATAGTCCTCTACCACATAACCACACATAGTCCTCTACCACACAACCACAGTCCCCATAAACCACTCAACCACACACAGTCCTTTACCACACAACCACACACAGTCCACCTAAACTACACAACCACACAAAGTCCTCCACCACACAACCACACACAGTCCTCTTAAACCACACAACCACACACAGTCCTCCACCACACAACCCCACAGTGAGTCCCCTTCACTCCTTAAACCACTTTAACCAAAAACACACAATTCCTAAAATAAAACGTAACCACCATGAATAACAGGTGCCACAGGCAAAACTGTCCCACTCACCAGCTGTGTGGCTCCGGGGTAAGCTGCTGATGAAGTGCCAGAGAGAACCCAAAGAAAGTGCCGTTGTGCCCCAACTTTAGCAGCGTGTTGGTGGTGTCCAGGTTGAACCCTGACGCCAGGGCTGTGAGTCCGAGCAGTACCCAGAGAAAGAGCCTCCAGCCCTGGCTAGGAGATGAGAGAGAGGAGGGTCCCGGTCTCCCCGGTGCTGCCATAGTGAAGTACTACTGGGCCTTCAGCAGAGCAGGCCGGTCAGAGAGGAGAGCCTGAGAGTGTATTCTCTCTGTGGTTCCAGTTTTACTTGATTCTTTTTTTCAATCAGAAAGAGAAGAGAGAAGTCCAGGTTAATCCTCCTACCCTTACCGGCTACTACACATGGATCACCCTCGTTTCCAAACCCTCTCTCTCTCGCTGTCTTGCTCTCCCTCCGTTTGCTGCTGTCAGTCTGCAGAGCGGGCTGAGAAAATGTGTCTGTGTGTGAGCTGGAGCACGCGCGCGTGTGTGTGTGTGTGTGTGTGTGTGTGTCCCCCTCTCTCCTCTGCTCTCCCTTGCTCTGTGTGACTGAGGGAGACAGAGGACAAGTGCCTTGAATAGCCCGCTCACTCCTCCCCCTCCCATGTCTTTCAGCTCCCCCTACCCCTCCTCCCGCCCTCCCTCTATCCCTCTCTCCCTCTCACTTCACCCCTCCTTTCTTTTCGTCTCTCTCTCTCTCTCTCTCTCTCTCTCTCTCTCTCTCTCTCTCTCTCTCTCTCTATCTCCGTCTCTCTCTCTATCTCCGTCTCTCTCTCTCTCAGCTGACTCCAACACTCATGGGACCGCTGCCAAAATGCCAAGCGGGGTTGTCAAGATACTTGGAGGCCATTGAATGGTAAAAAAGGGGGTGAGCGGCCGGTTTCATCTGTTAAACTCACACGGCCCAGCCTACGGGCTCTTTCCCTCCCTCTTTCCCTGGCTGGCACGGGGTCCGGGATACGGGCAAGACCACTGTTAATCACGGATGTAAAGGTGGAGAGATTTATCTAACAGGGAAGAGGGAAGATCGATAATAAAAGGCTTCTCGGTATTGAGTGTTTTTTTTTTTTTTTTTTTCATGAGGCAGTGCGGTGTTGAAAAAAGCCAAGTCACACCGTCCAGGCTCAGATCCCAACTGTTGTGTATGGGCAAGAAGGCAAGGAAAAAGATAGTTCTGGTTTGTATGTTTTACGTTGGTGGGAAAACACCACCTGGAGATTGTGATAGTGAGGGTACAGAGGAGCTGGCCTGGAGTCTGATTTCCAGTGGCAGTGATGTGGAATTAACCTGGGAAACAAAAGGAGCTGAATGTCTGCACGCTGACCCCAAACGTTATTACAGACCTCTGTAGGGCCCGCAGACTAGAGCAAGTGGCAGAGGTGTTTTTTGCCACTGTCCATCAACACAGTCACTTCAAAGCGCTTAACTCTCCAGTCTCATGTATAGTAAATAATAATAATAATAATAATAATAACTAGACAAAATCAGTTGACTGGTATGAATTCAGCTGTAATTAATTCTTAAAATAATTATGCAAATATATGGAATTCAACAATATAAAGTTTATTTTATTGATCTTAATGGAAATGGCAAGCATATTAACATTTGATTAAAAAAAATTGTTTTCTGTTTGTGGTGTGCTGATTTCACTTGATCCCTGACATAGCTCACATGTACTGGACTGACAAGACCAGGAACAGTGTTGGTCTGTCCTCTACTGGCCAATACTGGTACTATGCAAATTGGTCAAGCATTTAGGGATCTATGACATGTACTTTTGTGTTTCACTTTAATTAACATGAACAGCATCTATTGTTAATACACTTTTACATAAATCTGGCTCAGAGACACTTGTATCCAAAGATTAGGATTCTGAAACAGTGACAATAAACTAATCAAAAATGTGTTGAACCACACATTTTTGGAAAAAGAACATTCTTGTGAAATCCATTGAGAAAACCGAGGCATTTGGATTATAAAAAAGGCCCAGTAAACATCTGAACTACAATTTGGGCAGCCAACCAAGTACTTATTTTCTGAACCAGAAGATAACAAAACATGCCCAAGGAAGATGTGAAGGATATAGAAGAAAAAGAACAATATAGGGATAATAGTGAAGGCTTTAAGGCTGTAATTAGCAGTTCAGGCACATTATAAGGATATCCTTTTTTTTATGAGTGGCACTTAAGCGGGGTAATTTTCCTTGCTCCGTTTCTGAACTGGCTGCAGCAGCGGATATTACTGCAGTCCCCGTTATTAAGGGAATAGTCTATTGATTAATGAATGGGCATATTGCTTGCTCCTCGCATGATAGCAGGGCTGTCCTGGTTATTACATTCTTAAAGAGAAGATTATCCAATCAGACATTGTGATAACGTATGGATTGAAATAGCTTTCGGTTATGATTGGATAGATAAATTAATGGGGGTCGTTTATTTAAAATGAAATAGGTCTACTTGAATAAGATACATTTCATTGTTGATTATCAGAAAAAAAAGTTGTGGCTCACCAAATCGGTCGTTCTACAGAATATATGGTTGCAAAAAAAAAAAAAAAATTCATTCTCAAAGTTGTGCATTCACAACATGCCTACATAGGAATGCTCTAGTGCAAGTGTTGCTTCAAACACATTTGTCCGTTTGATTCCATTATGAAACAGCCGCACCCAAGCTGTCCTTACTCAGACCTCTCACGCAAACCTGCGGCCTATGGAACAGTGAAGTATAGCCTACACAAGATCACCTCATCCCTACAAGTGAAGTGAAGTGGACTGTCACACGGGGAAAACATGTTTGTTATTTTCTCTGAGCTGAGAATGCACGCACACCGACACAAATCAGGTGGCAATTTTCTATCCATTCCCAGGCACTCGTCTTCCTGACTATATGTGTGCCAATCCTGTGAAAAGAAATATTGAAAAAAAGAGATGAAAAAAAACCAGACACAATCCTCGCTGCCCGGATTGGTAGCACCAGACCCCTCCTTTCACTGGCAATATCGTCGCTGCCTGTTGACGCACCTAGTCGGCGGTTACAATGGCGGCTAACGATACTTGCTAATTGAAGGAAAGATAACACTTTGACAAAACTAGCTTTTTTAAGGTTTCTCAATCCTATTCTGTGGCCCCTTTCACAATGTCTAACAGAACAGCTTATTTCTATGACCCGGACGTGGGAAACTTTCATTACGGTGAGTTATTATAACCTTAGCTCGCTTGCTAGAACGAATGGATGAGCTAAAACAAGGCTAACGAGCCAAAGACTGCATCCCTGCTAAGATATTATTTTTGCTTAACCAGTTTCTAGATAACAGGCCTGCCTATTGTTATGAAATATTACTTAATAATGTACCTGCATTTGATTATTGGGTACGGGGCGAATGTAACAGAAGAAATGCCCCCCGTTAATTTGCTAGCTATATTAGCTAACAGTAACATGTAGCGGGCAATATTATTTCTTGACAAATAAAGCTAGCTATATATCGGACTGAGATTTTAAGCGTTATTTTTCCTGTTCCAAATAAGGTGCTGGCCACCCTATGAAACCACATCGGCTGTCTCTGACCCACAGCTTGGTGCTGCACTATGGACTGTACAAGAAGATGATGGTGAGACGACCAGCTGAATGATCGATAAAGGGAAAACAACAACTAACGTTAGAATAGGCAGATGTTTTTCTTATCTACACCCAGGCTGTGCCTAAGACTCTTAAGAGGGTGATGTCATTTGCTTTGGGTATGAATCTAATGGTCAAGTGGCAGCTCTGACCAAGTGACAGTTAAAAACAAGTTGAGTCAAAGGTTGTGCTGTCAGTGTAGGCACAATCAGGTCATAAATATGTTCTAAGATTGTGCCATCACCTGGTTTGGCATTAGTTGAGACCACCTCAACTGTACATTAGGAAAGTAAACGAATGTATTGGGATATGTTTAAATCATTATTTATATATAGAGACCTACCTCAGATGGCGAAATATTTGCTCTAGTTTTGCATAGCCACAATACCCATGTACGTTTACTTTAAAAATGTACAGTTGAGGTAGCTGATTCTTAACACCTAATATTAGATTCAAATATTAAAAGCCAAATGGAAAGTGAAACCCAGTACAAAATCGACTTAAATGTCTGATAATATTTTTTTCCCTGTAGCAGTCACATCAGGACAGCCATGAGCTAAAACAGAGCGACATGACGTGACATGATTCTGTGGTTTTGGTGTTTGTCGTCAGGTGTTCAAACCGTACAAGGCCTCACAGCACGACATGTGTCGCTTCCACTCGGAAGAATATATTGACTTCCTGCAGAAGGTCAGCCCCAACAACATGCAGGGCTTCACCAAGAGCCTCAACACTTTCAACGTAGGAGACGACTGGTGAGTAGGACGACAAACACACGGACACACACAACATGAACATGTCACACACAAAAACAAATACACACCAAAACGCTGCAACCATACACACACAGAAACCAGAGCTGCGTGCACACCATCACATTGACACACAGAAGTCCATACGGCATGACTATGAAGTAATGATATAATTACTTAATATGCAAGCACAACCGTATTTCATCACTCTTTAGTCTAATGTTTAATGTATCAACAGTACTTTGATTAAAGTGTGTGTGTGTGTGTGTGTGTGTGTGTGTGTGTGTGTGTGTGTGTGTGCGTGTGCGTGTGTGTGTCAGCCCCGTGTTCCCTGGCCTGTTTGAGTTCTGCTCCAGATACACCGGAGCTTCTCTTCAAGGTGCCACTCAGCTCAACCATAAGGTAACCATGGAGATAGAACACTAGAGATAACACACTCACTCTAACTCAGCTCAACCATAAGGTAACCATAGAGATCGAACACCAGAGGTAATACACTCACTCTTACTCAACTCAACCATAAGGTTACGCGCTCCCTTACTCTTAAGACGCCCATACACACAGCACACTGACCTTTATCCAAAACATCTACGCACACCCATGTCTTTACAGATTATTGTATGTCAGCTAGAGCGAGTGTGCGCATAGTAACTATTTGTTATGGTTTTATTTCTGCCTGGCTATCAGTATCATGCTGCTAGATTTACATTAAATGTATAGTAATAATATAATACACAAGTTGATTATCGAGAGCTATCCAAGCGACATGGTTTGTTAACTTGTATTGACTATAGTCACTCGAATGAAGTGTTGCTGGTCAGAGAGCCGGCTAGTGCCAGACTTGTAGGGTGCTGGTGTTAAGAGTGGTGGGGTGGAGAAGCGGAAGGTGATGCCTATGTTTTAGTTTACAAAGTTGCAGAACGTTTCTCTCACAACTCGTATGGACGTCAAACGAAATGATTTCAGACCCACGGACATCCAAAACATTTAAATCACCTCCGACAACAACAAAAGAAAGATAGTGAAATTATATTAAACATATTTTCAAATGTAAGTATTTGTATTGAGGTTTTTTTTCTTGTAGATTTGTGACATTGCCGTCAACTGGGCCGGAGGTTTACATCACGCTAAGAAGTTTGAAGTATGAACGACACAAGCATGCACACATTTATATCTGTTTGATCTATTTTTTAACTCTGTGAAGTGTCTGAGAAAAAAATCTGTATGAAATTTATATATTTCTATTTCCGCAGGCATCTGGTTTTTGCTATGTGAATGACATCGTCATCAGTATACTGGAGCTGTTAAAGTAGGAAACATGAATTCATTGACATTACCTTGACTAGTATAGATTAATGTGCTTTGTTAATACCTGTCTTACTCTACTGTGTGTGCGCGCGCGCGCGTGTGTGCGCGCGTGTGTGTGTGTGTGTGTGTGTGTGTGTAGATACCACCCGCGGGTGTTGTACATTGACATAGACATTCACCATGGAGACGGTGTGCAGGAGGCGTTTTACCTCACGGACCGTGTCATGACCGTATCCTTCCACAAATATGGGAACTACTTCTTCCCAGGAACAGGTAAGACTGCTCAGAAAACGTTTTCAGCGCTGCATGTCCTCACGAGACTGGTGTCTTAGTCTTTCAGTTTAAATATTAACGTTCCATATTATCGTTGAAAAACCGTACTATGCATACGTTTTAGGCAGGGGATGCTGTTTTGAAGGCGAAAGGGTGGTCACGCCAGAAGTTGATTTGATATGGATTGTCTTTTCCCTCACTTTGTATTTTTAGAATTGATAATTGAACATTTATATATTTTTCTAACTTTGGAGATTTCACACCTGCCTAAAATTTTTGCACAGTACTGTATTATTTATTTTTTTTGGATGGAAAAAGTGAGTAGTGTCTAGAGGTCCGCTAACGTGTGTGTGCTGCAGGTGACATGTACGAGGTGGGGGCGGAGAGCGGCCGCTACTACTGCCTCAACGTTCCTCTCAGGGATGGCATCGACGACCAGAGTGAGTGCACTCCCTGCTTCCTGTCCCTCCTCCTCCTCTGACTGGCTGGTGTCAGGATCTCTACCTTAGCTATTGTTTGATTACATAATGTACTACACTGGCTAAGGACACGCAGCTAGCCAACACCCTTTCTGTTCACTACGGACATGTGTTATTTTGAGGATCTCGAAGTGTGTTTTTTGTTGGTTCTTGTTATAGGCTACAGACAGCTGTTTCAGCCAGTCATCAAACAGGTGGTGGACTTCTACCAGCCAACGTGTATCGTTCTACAGGTGAGAACACACACACACACACACACACACACACACACACACCTTTTTTGATGAACCTTAGGTAAACAGTTTGTATTTCTTTGCCTCGTTGCGATTTTGTTCACCATGGTGTTGTGTGTGCAGTGTGGTGCCGATTCATTGGGCTGTGATCGACTGGGATGTTTCAACCTCAGCATACGAGGGCACGGGTACGAGTTCTTTCTACAGGCTTTCTCTGGTGGCTAGAAGCTAAACTATTTATACACTATCAGAGGGATAATCCAAAAGTTTAAAGAGAAGTCAAATACTCTTTTTGTGGGACACAGGCAGGAACAGTGTATTACTTTAACTTCATGGAGGGCTGACAGTGGACTCACTGTTTGTGGGCCTATGCTGCCACCTAGTGGATATTTCATGAGCAAGCTTATAAAACAATTGGTTGATGTTACCGCTTTTTGACTTGATATAAAATCTGAACTGAATATTACGTTACTGACAGCCTTATTTATTGTTTATCTAAACTAAAATAACATTTCAAAAAAATTAAAATGTAATTTTTTAAATATTACTACATAAACTTAAGACAATTTGTATTTAGAAGTGTATTATAACAACACATTTTATTCTGTGTGTTTAGGGAGTGTGTGGAGTTTGTGAAGGGCTTTAAAATCCCTCTGCTGGTACTGGGAGGAGGAGGCTACACTGTGAGGAATGTGGCTCGATGCTGGTGAGGGAGCCAACGGTTCTCCAAGCCCTTCATTTTAAATAATCATCTTCTTAACAGCTAGAAATGTCAATAAAAGGTGGTCAGATAGAAATGTGATACTTTTCATTCAGTGCATTTCCTGAGTTTTTTTCCTTTTTTATTTTGTTATTTAATTTTCTTCCATTCCCTTTTCCTATATTTTTCTTCAGGACATATGAGACGTCGCTTCTCGTAGATGAACCAATCAGCGATGAGCTGCCTTATAGCGGTGAGTGTCACTACTCTGTTGAACCAATTAGCAATGAGCTGCCTTACAGCGGTGAGCTAAACTACACTTTTGAGCCAATTAGCAATGAGCAGCCTGACAGCGTCGAGTTAAACTACAATGTTGAGTCTAATAGTTCAGTCTCCTCTCCCATCGGTCCATCCCTTTCTTCTCTTCTCATCCATTTCCACTCCTCTTTGTCGCTTCCCTCCCTTCCTGCAGAGTATTTTGAGTATTTTGCGCCAGACTTCACGTTGCACCCTGACGTCAGTACCAGGATTGAGAACCAGAATTCCAGACAGGTATGGGTCGGAGGCACAAAGGAAACACTTGTGTCAAGCTGTGCTGATGTGGCTCACATTGTAAAACGAGCCATGGTAACAGTTTGTGTGTGTGTGTGTGTGTGTGTGTGTGTGTGTGTGTGTGTGTGTGTGTAGTATCTGGAGCAGATTCGCCAGACTGTGTTTGAGAACCTGAAGATGTTAAACCACGCCCCCAGCGTTCAGATCCACGATGTTCCTTCAGACATTCTGAGCTACGAACGCAACGACGAACCAGACCCTGATGAGAGGGGCTCCGAGGACAACTATTCCAGGTACACACACACACACACCCACACACACACAGTCCCCTGCTGTCAGCTACACGTTTCTGCCGTGTTGAATGAATTGGCGTCG
Organism: Galaxias olidus; assembly: GCA_026901105.3. Lineage (NCBI taxonomy): Eukaryota > Metazoa > Chordata > Actinopteri > Galaxiiformes > Galaxiidae > Galaxias > Galaxias olidus. Next base: position 81,796 of record JAPMUY010003716.1, read on the forward strand.
TGCGACCTCCTATGACTAACTAGCGGACTGTGACGTCACTTCCTAGGCCGGAAGCAGCCAACGAGTTCTACGACGGTGACCATGACAACGACAAAGAGAGTGACGTGGAGATTTGACCTGGGGTAGGATGGAACAAGACATCCCCCCTTATTTTATCCTCTTCATCCTCCTTCATCCTCAGTTCCTCTCACACACTCTCAGCGTCCAAAGTGAAGGCTCATCTTGACCACAGATATATGAAAGACAGACTGATATTTGTCGCTGGGCTTACTTCTTGGAACAAAAATGTGTTGCAGAGAAACACCATGAGGAAGTAATCTGAACTTTTTGATCGTCTAGTGGTTTTAAAATCACAACTGTTTGGTTCTAGGCTGCTACAACGGTTCCACTGTCCAGTAGACCTGGTCATTTTTGGCAGTTTGATTATGTGTTTTCAAACCGAAAGATCAACATCTTTTTAGTAGACTGCAAACCTGACAAAGTTTAGGATAGTTTACCGTTAAAACAGATGTGGTCTGTAGTGACCTATTTAGCGGCCGTCCAGTACAGACCCATCTGGAAATATCTGTTTTCCTTCTTCTCTTGTTTTTTTTTCACTGTTCAATGTATGTATAAATGCACTCGTTTTTGTAACATGCTTTTTTATAACGTGTAAGACAGGATTATAATGTGAAAGACAAACAAACAGGAAGTCAGCATTATTATGTGAAAGACAAAACAGGAAGTCAGCATATAAGCTCCTTCTGCAGCCCATACCACAGTCGATCACGTGATCACATATTCAGTTCAGGATCAGGATAGATTTCAAACCCAAACTGTGATTTTGCCCCACGACCCACTGAGGACTTCTTCCTGTGTCACAAGGTAACTGTGTGCATGGTGAGATTTTTAACGACAGCGTTGGCCTTTGTCTTTATACTTTTTTTCTTTCTTTTTTTTAAATAAAAAAATATACCTGACAGTAACGTGGTTTTATATATAATAATGAAGCTGTCACATTAAGGACAAACACCAAAAGGGCTTGTTGTCCTCTTAGAATGTTCCAGAGGTAGAATGACTGATTCTACCGTACTATGAATGTGCTGACCCACCTCATGCCACAACACGTGAGGCTGGTTTCCTGGACATAGATCCAAGTCCTAGACTAAAAAAACATTTTCAAAGAAGAATCTCAATACATTGACACGGAGATTTAGTCTAGTACTAAGCTTAATCTATGTCTGGTAAACTGGCCCCTTCTGTTTGGATCATAGGGGATTTAGGTGTGCAATGTTGACACAACTTTTAAATGTGGGTATGATAACTTACCTGAGAAAAACAGATGAATTATTCAAAGCCAGGTAACCCCCAGGGATAGTCTATGATAACTGATATTGATGTTAACACTGGCATGGTGTTAAACAAAACAAAAACAAGGGAGTTATATTTAAGGCAGGGTTATTTTCTTTCAAATTAAATGTCAGTATTGGGAACAATAATTAGTAATAATAATAAAACAATAATTGTATAGTTTTTTTTCTTTCTAAAGTTACACAGATTCGAATGAGCAGTTAAGATGATCTTTTGGCTGGTTGGAACCCACTCATGACCCATTTGGGCAAACGCGTGGGTGCTCCATGGAAGGCATGGTCAAACCCGTTTGGGACCCATATAAAAGCCCACCTAGAACCCCTTTTGGCCCCACATGTAAATGTTGGCTGGGATAAAATTAACTAGTCCACTGATTTAGTAATGTGTAAAAGCAAATAAAAAACGACGTCATGTATAATTCATATCGGGCAATCCTATCGTAAATATGACAGCGTTAACAATACGGCCACACTGCAATTGTTATGCTACTTGGTTTGCTATCACCACAAGATGGCACTGTTGCTCTTTAATTAATCAATAGAGTGTGCCGCAGTGCAATTGAATGAAAGTAAGCCATCTCTCCATTCCAGGTCCTCTATTCCTCTCTCCTTTCTCCCTCCATCTCAACCCCCCACCCTCCCCCAGCTACCCTTCCCCTTTGATTGAGATGGCCCGTCCATTTGGCTGAAATCTTCGCAGCTCTCTGCTCCGAGTGTGAGTGGGCTAAACCATGTCCTCACCTCCTCACACCTCAGCCTGGCCAACAGACAGACTCGGTACACTAACAACATGGAAGGGTGAACAGGGAGCAAGAAGAGAGGGAGGAGAGGATGGAGCTACAGGGCTGAAAAACGGGATGGATAGATGGATAATGAGTTTAGATAAGGAGCTAGAACTTGGAAGAGATGGCCAAGAGGAGAGATGGAGGGCAGAGAAAGTATTTCATGTAGAATTTGTTATAACTAATTGCAGGCATGTAAGGGACAAAAAAAGTTAGCCGTGCATAGTGACTGACAGACTGAATGTGAGCGTGTGGGAGTGTGTGTGTGCGTGTGTGCATGCATGAGTGGGTGTGTAACATCCTCAAGAGCTTAATGATGCATTTAGCTTTAAAGGACACTCAGCTGCTAGTGTGTTACCATGGTCACCATCAGAATCTGTTATCAGAGCAAACTAGGGCCTCGTTTAAACACACACATTCACTCACACACACACACACTCACACTTTCACATGGACACGTACTCAACCACTTACCCACGGATACGTAACGGACTTACTTGAAGGTCAAACATACTTGATAATCCAGATGTTTGAGTGAGTGAGTGTGTTTGTGTGTGTGTGTGAGCAAGAGAGGGGGTTGCATAAAACGGTAATTTCACTTATGACGATTTAAATGAACTTTTCTCCTTTGTTATGCCAATCTGGCCATATATGTATACGACGATTCCAAACACGCAGACACACACACAAACACACACACACGCGTGCGCACACACACAAACACAAACACCACCGCTACATAATGTCCCCATCTCCTATTTACTCAGTCTGCCAATCACGGATCAAACCAGGCCACTCCACTTCATGCTGATTATCAAATTTAGTGGGCTTTCACCCGCTTCAAAGTAATCCCGACACACACTGCCTGGGAAATTACACCGATAATTACCTGTTGCTCGCTTTCCTTCACTCCTCCATCTGCCTTAGTGCTGTTAGCATTCAATAACAGCCAATCGGGACCAACCATGTGTTGTGAGCGCTCAGCCATTGTGGAGGTACTGGAAGGTAAACGTCAGAATGAATTGTATACCAAATGTTCAATTTAATCATATATTAGGATGTCGAAACCTCGGA
>JAPMUY010003716.1:87500-104850 GCA_026901105.3 Galaxias olidus
CTTTCGAGATGATATGATATTACTTGGTTATTGCCTCAAAAGTGCAAATTCATTTGAATTTAATTTGGATGGCAGTAGAATAGCACTTTGTGTTAGTGGATGCTGTGTGCTGTTGGTCTACCAAAAAGCCCCTTAACTCCAAACAGCGTCTCAATGAATCCAGTCGAAAAATCAGCTTACATGATTTAAGCTCCTCTAAATCTCCATAGTCTATGCTAGGATCTCTTTCTTTATTCTATTAACTTTGAATTCCACAGATATTGGCAATTTTCTGTTGTTGAACTCTCTATGAATCAGGGCGATGTTGTTTGGTCAGGTTTGGAGTTATATGTAATCTAGTGCTGTGCTATGAATGCTCTTCTATCCCCTCTATTTCTATAGTTCTATGGATCCGGCCCATGTGGCTTCTAGTGCCATCATGTTGGTTATATCTGATCTAGTGCTGTGCTAGGGATGCTGCAGAGTTATATCCCAGGGTTCTACAGTTCTCTAGTGGTTGGCGAGGGTTTGGCTACCCCCTACTGGCTCAGGGACAAGATAATGGCTGTGACCTTTTCTGTCCCCTCACCCCTCAATCTGCAATGCTTCTTTCTCTCTCTCTCTCTCTCTCTCTCTCTCTCTCTCTCTCTCTCTCTCTCTCTCTCTCTCAGTGTCACAGTCTAAATAATATACTGTCACCATCAAAGTCAAAGTCCCAGTCTGTGTTGTGCTAATTATGGCTGCTCGCTTGCACACCGTGATATTTTTGGATTTGTTTTCTGGGACTACACTGTTGGACAGACGAGTTTGCGCCTCGTGTAAGTGCCTCTGTGTGTGTGTGTGTGTGTGCGTGCGTGCGTGCGTGCGTGCGTGCGTGCGTGCGTGCGTGCGTGCGTGTGTGTGTAAGGGAAACACAGACCACATTCACAAAGAATCAGCTGCCCAGGTTCACAGGGCTTCACAAGTCCACCTTATAAACAACTGAATACGTACCGCCACTGTCTGTGTTTTCTTCTAATGGTATCCATGTTTTTGGGTTGTTGTTTTTTTTGGTTCACATTTCCACTACTAACAATGAACCCTATTTCTTGCAGTGTGCTGTTATTGAATCAGTAGATCACTGCTGCAGCCAGCACCAGCTCATATAGAATAAAGTGTTCTGAAGGAGGAGGAGGAGGAGGACAAGAGGAGGAAAAGGAGGAGCCCGATGTGGAAGAAGAGGAGGAAGAAGAGGAGGAGGAGGAGGCGGAGGAAGAGGAAGAGGGGGAAGGGAGGAAGAGAGCAGAGTCAAGGTTGGGTCAATGGATTGATGTGGGGACAGTTTGCCTGGTCCTAGTGAATTATGTCCAGTTCCTCACCACTGGTCATGCTTAGGGCACTTTGTATTGTACTGACAGAACAGCTCCGACAGGTCAATGTCACCAAAGCCAGGTGGGTACTGCCCCCCCCCCCCCCCCCCCCCCCCCCCCAACAGTGTAAAGCACAAGTTCTATTGAGACACAGACTATAAATGATTTATATTGTATTTAATTTTTATTAAATTAAATGACAGCCTTTATTTTTTTTAATCAAGGATAGAGGCATTATGACAAAAAGAGGTAATATATTGTTCTAGAAAGATTTAAAGATAAACATACTAATTTGGCAAAATTTGGCAAGGAAACAAATGCAAAAAATGTGACAATTTCTTAATTGAACATATGTCCTTACATTATTACATTATTATGAAATTCTCTAAAACATAAGGTGTTTTTGATTACACTATCTGCTAGCAACATGAAGATATTATTGAGATATAATATTCCACTTTCAACACAGTAGGTGGCTTACATTCATTATCAATTATGAAAAAAAAAAGAATGAAAGGAGTTGTTTTTGCCCCAGATTCATAAACGTAGCAATTATAGTCAATATTTCTATTCCCTTTTATTATTCATGCACCCGTTATGTTTGAATATTTACTTTGGTAAATATTTCATGAAGCCACAATGTTAGTAGTGTGTTGAGGTGGAAAGGTCTGAATGATACTATTAGTGGATTAATCACACTGACCTACAAAGCAATGAGGCCAAGCCAACATCTTAAAATGACACAAAAACTCCTCCTCCAATCGAGTGGTGATACTGTCAATAGAAACGTCTTGGAGCCGCAGTGGAAAATATCTATCCACTCCCTCAGAAGCAGACGGCTAAATAATTAAACATTCCATTTCTTTTCTTCTTAAATATCTTTTCATCTTTTTTATTTAATAAGTGATGTTGAGGGAGGAGACTCTTTGGTTTTACTGCTTTTCTTTCATTCCCCTTTCATTTCCCCCGTCTTACTCCCTCCTTTCATCTACGAGTCAGGCTGGTCTTGTAGTTTTCATATTGATTGGCCCTCATCTTAATCACCAGTGATTATATTTAATCAGGGGTTGACCTATATGATTATGAGTGAAATTATTCAAGTGGGTTCAGGTCCTACAAGTAATCATGGATGAGAGAGACACACACATAAATACATCTGAAAATCAACAACCCCCCCCCCCCCCCTCCTTACTCTCTCTCTTTCTCTCTATATATAAACCCCCCTCCCCCTCCCCTCTCTCTTTCTCTCTCCCAATACCCCCCTCTCCTTCATCTCCCTCTCTCCATCACTCCCTCCCCCCATTTTCTCTTCAGAGGGAGGGAGAGCACTTCACATTAGAGAGGAGTTTGTTGACCTTGACGTGAGTGATCATCATAGAGCAATGATAAAACCGCTTGATTAATTGAAGAGATGTGCTGGGCACTCCACAGAGAACATTCCTGAACATCCCTCAGACCCGTCGTTCAGACAGTTGAAGAGCACGAATACAAATTATTACTGTGATTCGTGTCAACGTTAAAGGAAGGGATATTTTTTTTGTCACATCTTCATCCCTTTTCCTCTTTTTTTTTCATTCTGTTTGTCATCCCTGTCACTATCACCCCCCTCCCCCTTCATCACCCCTCCTCTTCCTCACACCCCTATCAGAGCTATCAGTCTGACCTCTGACATCCATTCCACCTTATTCATCTCCCTCCCTCCCTGTCTCTCTACCCTTAACTCTCTCTCTCCGCCTTTCTCTCTCTCTTTCTCTCCCTCTTTCTCTCTCCCCCTCACTCAATCTGTCGCTCTCTCCCTCTTCCTCCCCCTTCTCTCTCTCCTTTGAGTCCATCTGTCCCTCTGCCCTCCCCCCTCGGTCCCCTTGGAGCCCATCTCTGGCTGTCTGTCCATCAGCATTCCTCTGATCCACCTCTCCTCATTTCACCCTCCCTCTATTTTCTAACCTCTCTGTCTCTCTCGCCCGCCCTATCCTCTCCATCTCTGTGGTGCCCCTCGGTCCCCTGCCCTCTCTCTCCCTTTCTGTCTACTCTCTACCCTCTCACACTCCCCCCTGTCCCCTCTCACCTCTCCCCCCTGCTCCATTAGCCCAACCTGGCCCCTATTCAGAGACCAGCTGCACCCCTTCACACCCGTGTTCGCTTACCTCTCTATCTGCCAGCGAGAGTGTGTGTGCTTGTGCGAACACGGGTGCGTGCGCGCACGCGCGTGCATGTGAGTGTGTATGGGTGTGTTTGTGTGTGTGGAAATACGTGAGTCCATCTGTGCAGGCCTGTCGCCACCTGTCCGGGCGGACCTCTGCTGTACATCAGAGCAGCCATGTCAGCAGCAAGGTGTAAGTGGGTTCTAGTGAACTTTGAACTCGGTTACTTTGGGCACGATGTCACCCACGTCAATGTCACCCACGTCAATGTCACCCCGTGTCTAGAGAGAGAGAGAGAGAGAGAGAGAGAGAGAGAGAGAGAGAGAGAGAGAGAGAGAGAGATTACTTTAAAGAGAGAGAGAATGTGTATTTGTGTGTGTGTGTGTGTGTGTGTGTGTGTGTGTGTGTGTTACAAGCAGAGAGATTGTCTCATTAAAAAGTGCCTTGCAATAAGAAACTGTACCTAGACTGATCTGGTACGTAAAAACAAGACAACAACATTTGGCCCTTCACCAACATACGCGTACTACAATATCAAAACAGTCCTACAATATACCCATTGTACATCAGGCAAACGCTTGATACATTAATCAGAATCCGTTCCACTCAGAATAGGTACTGTTAGTTATTGTTCATTAGATTCAGCTCCACCCTCCATGGAAAAAGCTAATTGCTATGGGGACTAGGGAGCAGGAAGAAGGGGGGGACAGGGGGACAGGGAGACACTTTGAGACAGAGGGACAGGGGGACTGGGAGACACTGAGACAGAGGGTCAGGGGGACTGGGAGACACTTTGGGACAGATGGACAGGGGGACTGGGAGACACTGAGACAGAGGGTCAGGGGGACTGGGAGACACTTTGGGACAGATGGACAGGGGGACTGGGAGACACAGAGACAGAGGGTCAGGGGGACTGGGAGACACTTTGGGACAGAGGGACAGGGGGACTGGGAGACACTTTGAGACAGAGGGACAGGGGGACTGGGAGACACTTTGAGACAGAGAGACAGGGGGACTGGGAGACACTGAGGGACAGAGGGACAGGGGGACACTGAGACAGAGGGACAGGGGGACCGGGAGACACTGAGGGACAGAGGGACAGGGGGACTGGGAGACACTTTGAGACAGAGGGACAGGGGGACCGGGAGACACTTTCAGACAGAGGGACAGGGGGACCGGGAGACACTGAGGGACAGAGGGACAGGGGGACTGGGAGACACTTTGAGACAGAGGGACAGGGGGACTCGGAGACACTTTGAGACAGAGGGACAAGGGGACCGGGAGACACTTTGAGACAGAGGGACAGGGGGACTCGGAGACACTTTGAGACAGAGGGACAGGGGGACCGGGAGACACTTTGAGACAGAGGGACAGGGGGACTTGGAGACACTGAGGGACAGGGGAACTTGGAGACACTTTGAGACAGAGGGACAGTGGGACTGGGAGACACTGAGGGACAAGGGGACTGGGAGACACTTTGAGACAGAGGGACAGGGGGACTGGGAGACACTGAGGGACAAGGGGACTGGGAGACACTTTGGGACAGAGGGACAGGGGGACTGGGAGACACTGAGGGACAGTGGGGACAGAAGGACAGAAAGACTGGGAGACAGTGTGTATGAATCATTGCTGTGCAACAGGTCTGGAAACAGGAATCGAAGCAAACACACGAACAACCTAGCCAATCCTTAAAAGCCTTTCCCTGTTCCGTTTGAAATCCGAGAGAGAGCGAGAAAGAGAGAGAGTGCGTGTGTGTGTGTGGGTGTGGTTATGTGTGTGTGGTTATGCGTGTGCGTGCACTCGTGTGTGTGTGTGTGTGAGTGTGTGTGCTCGTCTGCGGTCATATATGAACAGGTGTGAGAGACGGCGTCTGCATGTGTATGTACTGTATATGTAAATGTTTGCATCTGGTTCCAGGCATGAGTTGACTCTGTCTTTGTGTGTGTGTGTGTGTGTGTGTGTGTTTGTGTGTTCCCAATGAGAGGAGTTCTTGTCTGTCTCGTCTTGGTCCTCCGGCGGCAAAGTCTTCTCTAGGTTCCCTTCCCCAGAGAGAGACGGAGAGAGAGGTGGAGAAAGAGGGAGAGAGAGAAAAAAATAGGGAGAGATGGAGGGTGAGAGAGAGAGAGAGAGAGAGAGAGAGAGAGAGAGAGAGAGAGAGGGAGGGGGGAAGCGACGGAGAAAGGCGTACAGGGGGGAAATGGAAAACTACATGCATCCACAGTCCCCTGAAAATAGAACTCCCATTTCGTGTCATTAATTTATGCGTCTGCTAGTGAGTCACTTGTCTTTGCGGCCTATTTTACTTTGGTTACTTCATTATCACATCCAAACAGGAAATGGGTTTTTAATATTCAGTAAGAGGAAGACCAATTCCACCCCACAGATGTTCGACTTCCTCTGAAGTAAAGGCAGTTTGTTTTTGATTAAGTTAAATAACACATGAATCATCGTCCTCAGAGTTCTCTGTGGGTGTTCTCTCCCTGGCTGACTTAGAAACCGCTAGGTGAACACAAACGGTCACGTAACCACTTAGTCCTCAAGTTTAAAGTGGACTTTTTTAAGGGACATTCAAAGTTCAAACTCGATTGTATTGGAAAAAATGCAAAAGAAAAAAAAAAGAGTTTGTATTTCACTGTGAAGTAGGAAGTTGAATTGAAGTTAGCGGAAAGTTCTTTGACGTGTGGTTGCTATGTGACCATGTCGGCACCTTTTTTTTTCTTTTTTTTACTTCATCTTTGATTCCACAGACCACTGGCTGAATATATTTCCCTGAATTTTGACTCATTGACTAATTTCTATTCGTTGTACGCAGACACAAAGGTACTAGAAAAGAGAGGGGCAGGGAGGAAGGGATACTTCATATGCTCCCTGCAGTGTTTGGAGGACAGGGCTACTTTGAGGAGAAATACATCTCTCTCTCAAGGAGGAGAGGGAGGGAGGAGGGGGGAGGGGGTGAGGAGGAAATATAAATATGTAAGCTATAGGATCAGTTAGTTTACAACAATAGATATGTTTTTCACTTGTGGCTTTATCTCTCTCTCTCTCTCTCTCTCTCTCTCTCTCTCTCTCTCTCTCTCTCTCTCTCGATGGAGTTTTTTTAGCAGGCCACCCTGGGGTTGGACTCCATTATGTCTCCTCTCACCACAGTGATCAAACACACACACTGCTCGTTTTACACCACAGTGATCAAACACACACACACACACACACACACACTGCTCTTTTTACACCACAGTGATCAAACACACACGCACACACACACACACACACACACACACACACACACACACACACACACACACACACATACACACACAAACACACACACACACACACACACACACACACACACACACTGCTCGTTTTACACAGAGGATTTAGGATCGCTCCGCGTTTTTGACAGTTGCTACTACAATTCGGATAATAAAGCAGCTAGAGGCATTGTTCCGTTCCACAGATATGTTCACCTGTTCACTTCCTTTTGTGAAAGCAGTATTTCACAGGACCTTATGCCTCTCACTTTCTCTCTCTCTCTCAGTATCCCTCTCTCTCTCCGTCTCTCTCAGTATCTCTCTGTCTCTCACTCTCACTTTCTCTTTCTCTCTGTCTCTCTCAGTATCTCTCTCTCTCTCTCTCTTTCTCTCTCTCTCTCTCTCTCTCTCTCAGTATCTCTCTCTCTCTCTCTTTCTCTCTATCTCTCTCTCAGTATCTCTTTCTCTCTCTGTCTCTGTCTCTTTCCATCTCTTTCTTTTTCTATTGTCTATCTATTTCTCTGCATGCAGCACTCAGAAACACACACACACACACACACACACACACACACACACACACACACACACACACACCACCACCACCTCCCTGTCCTACCTACCCAGGATATGCGATGTCAAACCGTCAGCCATCTTCCCCTTTCTGAGCGATAGGACTGAAATGTGTATTGACCTATTGATTTAATCGGCTCTGTAAGTCTGGAGAGGAAGAGAGCTAATTATGGTCTGTCAATTTGACGAAACCTCTCTACTGTCCAAGGTTGGCCCTGTCCCCACATCTGTCACGGCTTTAGATACGAGAGAAAGAGAGAGGGAGACAGGGAGGGAGAGAAAAATAGAAAAAGAGAGAAAAAAGAGATAGAGAGAAGAGGCAGGTAATCCTTCCATTTTCTAAGATACTTTGATGAAAGCCTAGTACTGAAAATGAAAAGCTTAAGAATTTGTTACGGCCAACAAAGCATAACAGGACAAATGATCAATTGCTGTGTCCGTAGTGGATCCAGCAAACAACATACATTTTAGTGTGCCACGTTTGAATATGTGTTTTAAGCAATCAAAATATTCGATTTGAGCAACGAATAGTTAACCTCCAGTGGTCCTTGCACACTGTAATCAAACAGGTTACAGTTCTCAGCACAGTTTCCCCACAATAACCAATCCACAGCTTAGCCTTTTACATAGAGCAGCCCTTTACATAGAGTAGCCCTTTACATAGAGTAGCCATTTACATAGAGTAGCCCTTTACATAGAGCAGCCCTTTACATAGAGTAGCCCTTTACATAGAGTAGCCCTTTACATAGAGTAGCCCTTTTGTATATATGGTAGAAATCCTTTATCGGACAGTTTTTTTCTTTTTTAAGAGAAGGCCTTATGATCTATGAACAAAATCTCTCTTGACAGAAGTCAAAATGTAATATGTCTGAGGGAAAGGTGATTTTCAAACTGGGTTAACAAGAAACGTCTACTCTGAGTTTGAACTTTAAAAAGGGGAGGGAGGGAGGATGAATTGAAACATACTAAGAGATCAAAATTTCATTCAATTACAAATCTCCCTCCGATGATTTGAGTTACAGTTTTACTAACTACCTGATTAGTTTACATGTGGACTTCCTCATCCTCAGACCATTGAACTAGAGTTAGTTGAGTGGAGCATGACTGAACTAATCATCCCTCCCTGCGCAGTCTTCTTCCTTCTTAGACTAATCCAAAACGATGGGCCATGGACTCCCTGGATCCAAACGGCCACTCAGAGAGAATCCAGCGAGATAAAGAAGTATTAAATTGTCCTACTCCAGCTCTTTTCAAAGACATGATTCGGAGGGCTACGCAAAGGTTTGCCTCGACAAGATAGCAATTCTCATTAAACAGAGAGCGTGAGCGTGTGTGTGTGTGTGTGTGTGTGTGTGTTGAGGGGGGGGGGGATCTTGCCACGTCAGAATAGTTGACCTACCTATAATCGAAAAATGAAAGGACTGAACCTCTGTGACTGGTTGATCTCAGCCAGAGGGATTATTCCCATGGGGAAATGTTAAATTAAAACAATATTCTCTGTGCGTTTTCTGATAAAAAAAACACCCGTTCTATACATATTCCTAGTCAAGGGCAGAGCTGCATTCTCCGTCGTCATTAACTCCAAATCCCTTTGACATTATAATGGTTTAAGCATGAAGGTGAATACTAAATATCTACAATTTATAAATATAAAAAAATATGTAAAAATACTCTCCAATATAAAATTATTCCAGACCAGACTTTCAGCCATTTATTTTATACATCTTAATAAGGCTGTCTGCAACCAAAAACACATTATGCAAACACAGGCAATTATACTAGAAGTTCTCTCCGTTGAAACTCACGAGGGAGTCCGAACAGGGGCCGGTACTTTGACCATAAGGTCAGCCGGTACCAGCCCTTCACCAGTCCATCAACCCATACGGGCCCAGGACGCTGTGGACCTCTAAGTACCGCTACGTTCAAGCAGGCCGACAGCAGACATGAGTATTATTCCCTCTATACCCTAAACAAAGAGGCGCAGTGGGGGCAGCCGTGCCACGAGCACAGCTAATTAGCCCGACCATCTGCTGCTGTGGGTCTGCAGGCAAGACTTCACTGTCAAAAACATCATTGTTATCCTCCGATACCTCGCTGTTAGCTTCACCTCACTGTTAGCTTCCAATACAAAATTGTTAGCTTCCAATACCTCATTGTTAGCTTCCAATACCTCATTGTTAGCTTCTAATATCTCATTGTTATCCTCCGATACCTCACTGATAGCTTCCAATACCTCATTGTTAGCTTCCAATACCTCATTGTTATCCTCCGATACCTCACTGTTAGCTTCCAATACCTCGCTGTTAGCTTCCGATAACTCACTGTTAGCTTCCAATACCTCATTGTTAGCTTCCAATACCACGCTGTTAGACCCCAATACCTCACTGTTAGCCCCCAATACCTCGCTGTTAGCTTCAAATACCTCACCTGTAAGCCTCCAGTCGTCCAGGGCTCCACACTGTTCCTAGCTTGGGATGGGTATCGGCTTTAAGACAGTGGAAAATCAGGTACAATGGGTTTACAGCCACATTAGCCAAACAGACAAACAGGTGAAGGTACTGACCAACAAACAAATAGACACAGGTGGATGTGCCAAAAAGCTATAGCGAGTGTTTCCTTTCACATATTGGAAAGTTCAGAGTTTCGACTCAGGAATTTGAAAGTAAATTTGTTTTGGACAGTAACGTGCACTGTGAGGAACTGAGGTACAACTCCAACGGGCATAGCAGCATGCTCTACAATTCCAACTATGTATAATGCAAAGTGATGCAAAAAGGCATAGCAGAAAGAGCAGCTTATCGATCCAGTTATGTTAACATCTGAAGGCTTTTTATTTTATGTATTTATACCGTGGCTGCGATCATCCAATTAACGCAGTGCGTAGTTTGATAGGCTCACTTCTTCCCCAAGGCTGCTGGCCCTGCCTGAGTCAGGCTTGGTCCAGCTCTAACATATCGCAGGCAGATCACTCTCATGTGCTCTCCTGTCGATGGAGATCTGATTTGAATTCATTACAGGTGGAGCCTCTGACATCTATTGACTTACCTGCTGTTTTATACGATAAACGTGACATCTGTGCATTTATAATTGCCCTGAGTCATGTGTGAGAGATATTCGATAGGAGTGTTTGACAGAGGAAAAAAAAACTGCTAACCCTTCTAACATTCTTTATTAAATTTTTTGTTAAAGAAGCAATTTCAGAGTCACCCAATTCCCTCCTTTGATTCAACTTTATATACTATCCATGATGATAAAAAAATTATAATAATAATAAGAAGAAATAAACGTTAAATCAGTATATGTAAATATATATTGTATCTGGTTTGTATCATAAAAATTAAGTTAGTTATGCTAGCTGTGCTCTGCTTTGCCGTAGCATCCAGTATTTTATGTGCCTTTTAAGACTTGGAAGTCTTTATGGGAGAATATTGAGATGGAGTGCTGAACATTAACCCTTCTCATACACTGACGTCTCGTACAAACACTTCAACAACAAGCTGAAGCATCGGGGTAATTGCCTTTCATTTAATGGAGTCCAGCATGGGGTCTTTCATAATACTATTTTTATATTAAAAACACACACATTGGTAAATGCATTTCAATACACGCACGCACGCACACACACACACACACACACACACACACACACACACACACACACACACACACAGGTCCAATTAATTAAACACAGTACAACATTTCTACAATTCCTGGCCTTGTGTTATATTGGGTAAAGTAAATCAAAATAAACAAACAAATAATTGGACACATGCTGTATTTTCACGAAGAACAGTTTAATTAGTGCAAGCACATTTAAAGATAATGAACATACTTAATAATATCCAATCATACGTATTGTTTCGGAGTGGGGGTTTAGAATAAGTAGGGAAATATAAAAGCCTAGTCAACTATCTGTGACCGAGAAAGGGCTGTCATGTGCCGTAGTGCAGCAAATCTCGAACAGCAACGCCACAGGTATGCCTCTAATGAGAGGGTGACTCCAAGTAAGGGAAGTTCAAGGGAGCATTGTGCCGTGAACGCTCTCCCGATGTGTTGTGGCTGCGAAGCGCCCACGTGCGCCTCCTCGCCGTTATCCCTCGCTATTACTCAGCGGCTTCCAGGCGTTTGTTTGGGCCAGATTCACCTGGCGCGCTGCTCCGATACTTCTCTCGTGACCAGACATCGTTTTGGGTCAAGTGACAAACGCGCCCCCTGTCTTTGATGTTCATTTCGATGTCTAGTGAGCTGTGCCGCCACCAACAGTTCTGCCGTGGGGAGATACCAGAGTAAGAGAGAGGTGTAGCTGATAAAGCTGTAATATTTTCAGCGAGGAAGAGGCAGCTTGCGAGCTAGCTGTAGGGTGTTTCTGGATCAAAGGGCAACGCTGATGGGCAGATACGTGTGCAGCAGATTCGAATCTGGAAAAATAAAAATGTCAAAATGATGCAAACAGGAAAAAACAAGTGTTCAACCAGTTGTGTCGTCCTTCCTCTCCTATACCCCACCCGACCTCTTCATGCTCCTACTCTTCTCCTCCTCCACCTTACCCCACCACTTTGTGCTCCTCCTCTTCCCTTTTCCTCCTAACACCCCCCCCTCAATCTCCTCCTCTTCTCTTCTCATCCTATACCCCCTCTTTATTCTCCTCCTCTTCTCATCCTACCCCCTCTTCATTCTCCTCCTCTTCTCTTCTCATCCTACCCCCTCTTCATTCTCCTCTTCCCTTTTCCTCTTACCACCCCCTCTTCATCCTCCTCCGTTCGCCTCCTTCACCTTCCCTTACTATTCCTCCTATTCTTCCCCCCTTCTCCTCGTCCTCCTCGTCTTCCTCATTCTCCTCTTTCTATTTCTCCTCCTCTTCCTCCTCCTCGCCACCTCTTCATCCTCATCCCCCCACCTCCTCTTCCTCCTCCTCTTTCTCCCGCGGCTCCTGTCACTACCGCTGTCGTCTGCCGCGGCCCGGTCTCTTGACAACAGCTGACAGCTAGGTTGTTTCAATAACAACGTGTCAACGCTCCCGACGAGCCCGCCAGGGAAACGGGAAGAGGGGAGATTGACTTTTGGGGGATTTCTGATTTCCACCGGTCACATAGAGAGAAAGATGATATGATTTTCTGATATCAAGCGGAGCTGGATGCTGAGAGGGATCTGATAGTAGTCCTGATAGTTTGAAGGGGCTCGGATAAAAACATTTTCAAGGTGATCCGTTACACAATGCATTGACACCGTAGTAATCACAAGCCAAACTTATTTTACAACTATGTAATATTTTTGGAGGTATCTTTATCAACCTACCTCTTTGTGTTTTGAATGTAAGAATTGGGACGGAAGTGAATAATTTCTGTTCTAGCACTGTTGAAACTTGAAAATAATAAACTTCCTAATTGACACCATAACTTTGATTAAGTTCAACTTTTACCTTATTGTAGTCTGAATAGGTCGCCCTCTGCTTCTATCACTCTTTGTGTTAATACACATGACCTGCAATTTGACAAAGAAACACCAAACAGTTTTGTGCTAGCTCAAAACAAACTCTGCCTTATCTCATGGGCTGTTCAAAGGTCATTTGCTTCCCAAAAAATAAATGAAGGATTAATTTCCAATTAGCCCGTTATGTCGGCATTTAGCGATAATGGGTTGAGTATAATGTGCTAATTGAAGCAAACTCATTTCCTTGGTGGAAGTGATTTCTCTGGCCCTCAGGCTGGAAACACAGCGGCCGGGGCGGATCCTAACCTTGGGGCCTTCGACAGAAACAACACAAAGCTCCTAGTCAGTAAGTCCATGGAGCAAGTTCATTAAGAAGGAGAGGAGGGAGAGGAGGGATAGGAGGGAAACATTAATTAGGAGGAAGGCAGCGGGTGGAGAGAATGAAAGGCAGAGTTGAAGGAGATCAAGGTTATGGAACGGAGTCATTCTCAACTCCAGGGCCGTAACTTTAGGATAGACTTAGAGAGAGGAAAACAGGAAGAGATAGAGAGAGAGAGACAGAGAGAAAGAAAGAAAGAAAGAAAGAAAGAAAGAAAGAAAGAGGGAGACAGAGTGCGATAGAGGGAGGTGGGTGTGTACAGGGAGTTTCAACTAACAACTCATGCATAGAGCAGGAGAATCAGGCCCAGCTTCTAGTATGTTAGCTTACAGCTGTAGATCAATACGCTGCACTTACTGTCAACGATCAATAGGATCCGCCCACAAAGACATCAATCAATCACAGCTAACCAATGAGATGCTGGACTCAGCGGGCGAATACATTTTAAATCTATTCTCACTGTATTTCAATCAGCTCTCTTTCAGCTCTCTCTCTCTCTTTCTGTATCTCTCCCTCTCCCCCCCCCCCTCTCTCTGTCTCTCTGTTTCTGTCTCTCATTCACAGAATTTTCTTGCAATGAATGCACAAACACATACATTATTTCCAAAACAGTTTACAAAAGGATAGTACAAAAAAAATGATACGTTGCTTAATTCAAATAAATCGTTTTGTTAATCAGATCGAGAGACTTTGCTCTCATAGAGAGGGCTTAATGTAAATGTGACCTTAACAGGACAAAGCGTTATAGCTGCAGTCAGATTATGGCAAAGAGTAGTTGCTAGAACGTGTTCTACAATCACCTTAAAACCATCCCACTGAAGTAATTCAATAAGTAATAAGCCTGTTTAATAACATCAGTGTATGTGCCCACCACAACATCAAAACCAGGATCATGACTGCAATACCAGAAGGACGACGTGTCCGTGAATCTGTTCACCAGTCTGGTCGTTAGTGTTCTATCCCCGTACCGGTTCCCTGAGACCCGCTCTGAGGAGGAGGACGCCATGGAACGTCTATATTAGCCTAACGCCAGCCTTCGTCCTACAAGTGAACCAGTGGGCCGTGAGGATAATAGCCTGGGATAGCCTGCTTCACATGCAGTGCAGGTGGGGTGGACTCGGAGCGCTGTGCAGCCCCGTTGGCACGTTTAATTAGGGTTGACTGTGATGATTCAATGAGCTGGCAATTCATATTAGTAGCATTTCAATCCGTGGGAAGGAAGGGCGGAGTGGTGGTGGGGGGGGGGGGGGGGGGACACGACTGCCCCGGTCGGCTAAGGTAATTAGCAGCGGCACTGTAACGGGTCTGCTAATCACAGGACCTAAGGCAAACCTGTGCGTCTGTAGTGAAACGGGGAGAACAGATTAAATGTGTCATACCGCTGAACAGGGAGTAGGGGGAGGAGGAGAGGGAGGGAGGAGGGGGAGGGAAGAAGGGGTGAGGAGGAAATATAATTATGTAAGCTATAGGATCAGTTAGTTTACATCAATGGATATGTTTTTCACTTGTGGCTTTATCGCTCGCTCTCTCTCTTTCTCTCTCTCTCTCTCTCTCTCCCTCTGTCTCTTTCTCTCTCTTTCTCTCTCTCTCTCCTCTCTGTGTGATTGCATGTCACCTCATGAAAGATTCTCAGAACTAGTCCGTGAGAACTACGACACGCAATACATCAGAGATTTGTGAGAGAAATGATGGATGGATAGATGAAGGTGATCGAGAGAAACAGAGAGGGAGTGAGTGATACAAAGAGAGAGAGAGAGAAAGAGAGAGGAGAAGTGCCCCCCGTCGCGTCTGTTTGATGAGAAGCCAATCACTTAACATAGGAAGTGAACTGTGCGGTAGCGCTGGTGATTCGTAACTGCTCCGGAGGTGGGAGATAGACAGACAGAGGCCTGCTCCTAGGACACGGCGTTCTAGAACAGCTTGGAGGAGTCCAGAACATGCCGAATAATCCCAGAACTTAGACAAGAAGCAGGATGCTCTGGCCAAATTTCACAATAACCGTAAATATGGGAAGACGAGCTATTATTGAACAACATGTTCAAGGCGAAAGGCCCAGATGTAATAATAATAATAATAATAATAATAATAATAATAATAATAATAATTCATTGGATTTAGTTTTTAACGCTTTTCTCAGGACTCAAGGTGCCTTACAAATTGGTCACCAATTAGGTATACACAAGGAACGGGCAGACAGCTATCACACACAACAATCAGTCTGGGTGATACCATGGCAGCCAATTCGCGACAGACTTGCTCACCCAACATATCACGACATACTTTTGCACACACTGATCAGACACAGACAGACAGACAGACAGACAGACTCCAGTTCTGTTGGCAGTGCTTTAGTCAGGGCACTGATAGGAGTACCAACCCATGTTTTTTTTGTAACACAAATCAATGTAATGTCTGTTATTCATGCGACTTTGAAATAATTGTACATATTACGGATAAAATAATACCTGCGAAAGGAAAAGGATATAACACAAAATCACCCAACTCACAGCAAAATAAGCTCTTGCCATGATATAACTTTACAATATATATTCACGTTTGTAATATTAAATCCCATTTTATTATAATTCAATGTTGTAAAATGTTAAAAGAAAAAAAGATTTGCAAATGAACAATTTAGGACAGTCTGTCTGCTGTTCAGAGATCCTTCAGTGCTCTTATGAAAGGAACACTTATGAAACACTTAGTAGCTCTGTCCTGTCTCAGCGTCTGTACACAGAGGAGACAAACACACACAGTGTTTATTTGCCGACCTAAAACTGTCTGACTCCACAGCCCAGACATCTTCTTTTAAAAAAATTAATGAAAATGAAAAAAACACCAGCCCATCCATTTTGGCATGTTGACATGTTGTTTTTGACATGTTTCCTGGGCTACTTTGTGTGTGTGTGTGTGTGTGTGTGTGTG
The DNA here is from genome assembly GCA_026901105.3 of Galaxias olidus. Taxonomy (NCBI): domain Eukaryota; kingdom Metazoa; phylum Chordata; class Actinopteri; order Galaxiiformes; family Galaxiidae; genus Galaxias; species Galaxias olidus. The sequence goes on from JAPMUY010003716.1 coordinate 103,525, forward strand.
TGTGTGTGTGTGTGTGTATATGTTTCCGTGATTGACATCTGACTAAGTGTTAGTGATGAGCTTATGTCTAGCATTGCCTGGGGAGAGACATGTGAAGGTAATGGCCTGTCACTAATGTGACCTTCAGGTCGGACGATGATCACACCGTCGCTGTGGTAACTGCGCTGGGGCGAAAAGTGTTCCCGAGGACCCTTGGAATCCCTGAGGGTCAACTAAAATATACACAGACATTTGTGTTAAAACTGATTAAATCCATTGGAGGGTCAAATGTATTTGTCGTTATGGTATATTTGAGCCTAACATTTTAAGGGTTTTTACCAACCCAGACAGATTCAGTAATGGAATGATAGGCAGCAGTTAGCAGGCCAATGAGGATGCTAATGATATTCTTTTTATTTTTATTTAATAATACCAATAACACACTTTATTCATATATAGCGCTGTTTTAAATCCCAAAGACACTTGTTAGCACTGTGTTCTTCCTCCTTAAATGTTAAAAATACGTTATTTTTGGTCTCATTTCAGTTGTTATGCGTATTGGAGTTAAGTGAGGAAAGTTAGTCTATTGCTTTTGCTTTACATCATTCTGAAGCTGGCCTTCGGTAATCCCCCCCCCCCCCCCCCCCCCCCACTAGAAAAAAGGCATGGAAGTTTGATTGAATAGCCTGGACTCATCCAGACATCTTTTTCTTTCCAAAGCTTTTACTGAACACGACCCCCCAAAAAAGCTTTTTCTCCTTATTTTTTTTCAAAACGCATCTTCGGCCCACAAATCAATTGGGGGGTGGGGGGTGGTTGGGGGGGGGGGGGGTCATTTTGTCCCAGAGACCAATCTTCCCCCTGCCGTTATCTCTCTCTAACACTCTCCATCCTGATTTCAGCCGGCTGATTTCCCGCCCCAAATGTCACACTGGCCAGTGGGTCAGCTACTCTGGGCGGAAATGAAGTGCCTCCACTGGCTTTTCTCCCCATTAAAAGCTACATCTCTGACACTCCAGGCAGGTGCAGGCCACCTCCAGCTAACCTGGACAAGGAGACATGCAGCTAGGAGCCACCGTCACCCTGGAAGGGTCTGTACGATGGGCCAGGAACGGAGGGGGGAAAGAGGGGAGGACAGCGGGGAGAGAGGCGCTGTGGAGAATGAAGACAAGTGGATGTGGGATGGAGGAGGAGGGGTTGGGTTAATTCTAGCGCTGGTTCGTAAAAACAAAACGGTGAAGGGGGAATGAGGGAGAGGAGGAACAGGATGAGAAGGGTCTGTAGGATGTGCAGGAAAACAAGGAGGAGGAGGAACAGGAGGGAGAGGAGCAGGATGATGAAGAGGTG
>JAPMUY010003718.1:0-17500 GCA_026901105.3 Galaxias olidus
ATTATATATATCTATATACTGCATGTTGTGACAGAGGGGGAAGGAGAGGATGGGATATATATCTATATACTGCATATTGGGACAGAGGGGGAAGGAGAGGATGGGATATATATCTCTATACTGCATGTTGTGACAGAGGGGGAAGGAGAGGATGGGATATATATCTATATACTGCATGTTGTGACAGAGGGGGAAGGAGAGGATGGGATATATATCTATATACTGCATGTTGTGACAGAGGGGGAAGGAGAGGATGGGATATATATCTATATACTGCATGTTGTGACAGAGGGGGAGGAAGCTACTCTGCTATCAACTGATGCTGAGGATTAGGCATGAAATGACCCCTCCTTCTCTACCCCTACCCCGTACCCATGGTAACACACTCTCACTGACACACACTGCTCCTCCTCTACCCCTACCCCGTACCCATGGTAACACACTCTCACTGACACACACACAGAAGGCTTTCTGATGAAATGACTGCTCCTCCTCTACCTCTACCCCGTGCCAGTGGTCACACACTCTCACTGACACACACAGAGAAGGCTCTCTGGTGAACAGATTCTGCTTGGAACATGTTATTCTAAAATATGACCTGTACATCTGTTAGATTATGAGACTATATAGGGCAACACCCAACGTGTGTGTGTGTGTGTGTGTGTGTGTGTGTGTGTGTGTGTGTGTGTGTGATGGTGTGTGAATGGGAAGTGTGTGTGTGGTTGGTTTAGCTTTAGCTGTGTCCTGAGGGATAAATCTGGCCTGGATTGTTTGTATTGTTACCGGGCGGATTCTGCCTCAGCCCACTTGATCACTCCACTGTAGGGGGAAGGGGGGGGGGGGGGGGGCACACGTGCAGGCAATGTCTTTCTAATTATGTGGTTGCAGTGTGTGTGTGTGTGTGTGTGTGTGTGTGTGGTTTGCAGTGTGTGTGTGGTTTACTGCTTGTACGTACTGTGTGTGTGTGTGTGTGTGTGTGTGTGTGTGTGTGGTTTGCAGTGTGTGTGTGTGTGTGTGTGTGTGTGTGTGTGTGTGTGTGTGTGTGTGTGTGTGTGTGTGTGTGTGTGTGTGTGTGTGTGTATTCATCCTACAGTGTGTGTGTGTGTGTGTGTGTGTGTGTGTGTGTGTGTCTCCAGGTGCTGTCACAGTCTCCTGTGAGAGCGTTTGAAGCTGATAGCGTTTGCGTGGGCACCAGCCAGGGCTCACCTCATTGTTCTCTGTCTTTGAAGCATCTATCAAATGCACACACACACACACACACACACACACACACACACACACACACACACACACACACACACACACACACACACACACACACACACACACACACACAGACACACATGCTCACACACACATGCTCGCCCTAGACAGCCCTACTTAAAACCCATCTTGAATTGTGCTATATTATATAGGCTGTGTGGCTGATAGGAGGAGGAGGAGGAGGAGGAGGAGGAGGAGAGCCCTAGAATGTCTGTCCTGACATGTTGTTTCATGAGGAGCAGATTGAGGAGCAGCTTTGTCACAAACACAATGAGAGGATCAGGATCACACACACACACACACACACACACACACACACACACACACACACACACACACACATACACACACACTCACACACACTCACACACACTCACACATTTTCCTTCTATTTCTCACGATTGCTGACCACGATGCATTCCAAATTCTTGTTCTCACATAATATTTCTGCCTGGTATGGTTGGTTCACAGTATTGACCGAATATTTGGTATTTCTGTTGGGTGGGATTAGCAGAGTTTGGTCTGAGTATTTCTGTTGGGTAGTGTTGCAGTTTGGCCTGAGTATTTCTGTTGGGTAGTATTGCAGTTTGGTCTGAGTATTTCTGTTGGGTAGTGTTGCAGTTTGGTCTGAGTATTTCTGTTGGGTAGTATTGCAGTTTGGTCTGAGTATTTCTGTTGGGTAGTATTGCAGTTTGGTCTGAGTATTTCTGTTGGGTAGTATTGCAGTTTGGTCTGAGTATTTCTGTTGGGTAGTATTGCAGTTTGGTCTGAGTATTTCTGTTGGGTAGTGTTGCAGTTTGGTCTGAGTATTTCTGTTGGGTAGTATTGCAGTTTGACCTGAGTATTTCTGTTGGGTAGTGTTGCAGTTTGACCTGAGTATTTCTGTTGGGTAGTATTGCAGTTTGACCTGAGTATTTCTGTTGTGTAGTGTTGCAGTTTGGTCTGAGTATTTCTGTTGGGTAGTATTAGCAGAGTTTTACCTGAGTATTTCTGCTGGGTAGTATTGCAGTTTGGTCTGAGTATTTCTGTTGGGTAGTGTTGCAGTTTGGTCTGAGTATTTCTGTTGGGTAGTATTGCAATTTGGCCTGAGTATTTCTGTTGGGTAGTGTTGGCAGGTAAGGAGGACGATTTGTGACAAAATTAAATAATTAACAAAATAATTAAGTAAAAAGTGAAAAGTAACTGAAATAAATAAATGGAGCACATTATATTATTTATGCACATATTTAATTATGTATGCATTTGGGCTGTCAAGCAATTAAAAATGTAATCGCGATTAATCGCATGAATGTCCATAGTTAATTGCGATTAATCGCAATTTTTTAGCAAATTTTTAATCTGATCAAAATTGACCACAAATGTACTTTTAACAAGGTCGGGCTTTCACCAACATTTCCACATTATCCCTGCCATAGCTCAAGCACTGTGGATGGCGCCGGATCTACCAGATAGAGGTTGTAGTAATTGGAAGGGGTATTAATTAATGAGCACGATGTTCAAAGTCACGGTTGCCCCAAAAAAGTCACATAAGAGGGCTTGTTGGGATATTATGCAAATGTAAACCTTGATGCCTTTAGGACAGCTGAAATGATGACTACTAGACTTCGCTCCTTGACCTTTTACCCTGAGGTTAGCTAGATCTGCCATCGCTATATATCTAACACTTCAATACTGTAAACACGCATTAAGACTTCCAGATAAGTTTATATCTAACTAGACTGAACCCGTCCCTCATAGGACGTGGATCGTGTCAAGTGTAATCGCTTGTTGTCATGCCAGTCAGTTGTGTGTGAAAACAAAACATCGACATTAGCAGGGGAAAGCCTGGGAGTCTGAGGTAAAAAGAAATAGCCTAACCTTTGGTTTAGCTAACGTTAGCTATATCAATACATTTAACTGAGACGTCCTGACTAGATTGTTTGGACAAAATCCATATTCATGGTATAACTCAATGGAGAAATCACTACCTCACTGTCATAGGAAAGTACATTCATAACAATTTCAGAAAAAACTAAATATTTTATTTGTATGCTCATTTCTTCCTTGAGGAATAAGTTGTTTACAGCCGTTCGCCGACGATGGAGCAGAGACCGCGGTAGTTCCGCCAAGGAGATCAATTGATCAAGACTGGCTGGGTTGTTTACAGCCGTTCGCCGACGATGGAGCAGAGACCGCGGTAGTTCCGCCAAGGAGATCAATTGATCGAGACTGGCTGGGTTGTTTACAGAATTCACCCAATAGGATATTAGATTCCGCCCACTGCCATTGATGGATGAAGTTGACAGATGTATTTATTTCACGGTGCCCAGAACACAAACTACCATGAAATAAATAAATGCAAAGCAAAATAATGAATGTGACAATAAATAAATAATTGTATAAATAAATAATTAAATACTGAAATATATAGTTATATAAATAAACAAAAAAGGAAATATGTATATGAATAATTAAATGTGTTACAGTTATTTTTTTCAGTTAACATTTCACTTTTTATTTAATAAATTATTGAATGATTTAATATTGGCACAAATCGTCCTCCATAGGCAGAGCTTTAGCAGTGGATAGGAAACAGCTGCAAACTGCACGCTAACGAGGCGGTGGACCAATACACTGCTCTCATCAGAGCCAAGAGAGAAAGACAGAGAGAGATGTAGCGAAAAACAGAGAGAGAGAGAGAGAAGTAGAGAGATGTAGAGAAAGAAACAGAGAGAGAAATCGAGAGGACGAGAGAGAGAGAGCCAAAGAAAGAGAATAAGCCGGTTTTGTTTTCTCCTGTGAGAATAGAATGTTGAAAACCTGCAACAAACAGACCTCGATCCGAGAGAGAGAGAGAGAGAGAGGGGAGTGAGGGATGGAAAGAAAGGAGAGAGCGAGGGAAAAAGAGGAGGGAGAGAGAGGAAAGCGGAGGTAGCTCATGCCAGTCCACTGGGCATTGTGGGAGTTTTCCTGTCAAGCTAGTAGCTGTGTCTGCCTGGGTACCAGATACACAGGGGCTAGGCCTACAGCTCCCCCTCTCTTTCTATCTCTCTCTCACTCTCTCTCTCTTTCTGTTTCTCTGTCTATATCAGGGTCTCTTTCTCTGCTTTCATTGACAGACACCAAACAAATCTGCCCCCTTTGGCCAAGGAAGTGCCCAACACACACACACACAAACGCGTACACTCTCAGGCATGCACATGCACATACACACACGTACACACACACACATTCAGCCCTGCACGCACCCACACACACTAACACACACACAGTCCCAAACTCTGCTTGCCTCCACACTTATCCAGTATGTCATTCAGTGCCCATGCTGCCTCACTATGATGATGTAAGAGGAGCATGCCCTGCTGCGGTTTGATGATGTCATCTTAATGTACAGGAGCCTGGTGCTGGAGCTGGTACCACAGGAAAAGACCGGTCAGAACCAGACCGGACTGGATCACACTGGGCCAAACTGGAGTCTGGACTGAACTCTCTCTCTACCACCTCTCTCTGTCTGTCCTGTGTGCACATGGAGAGAGAGATGGAAAGAGTAAAAGAGGTAGATTGTTTGGACAGTCAGTGAATGTGTGGAAGTAGAGGAAGAGAGAGCTGGACAGATGGAGGTAGAAGAGGACGGACAGATGGGAATTCAGGTACTGAGGAAGGGTTTATCCTTGGCTCCTGCTGAGAGGAACCTCTGTTAAGACACACAAAACTGCTCTGTGTGTGTAAAGAATGTTCCATCAAGAGCCACAGCCAAATTATACCCTCCCACTGAGCATGCTCAGACCAACCAGGAAGTGCCCCCTCAGTCCTTCCTTCCACTTACTTTATTCATAACAACAGCATATGAACTACTGTCTGTTCCTCCTCCTCATGGTCCTAGTGCCCGCCCTGTGGCCTTAGTCCATTAATATAATTAGAGATGGCACAGAATCAGGGATTATCTCAAGCAGATCACACAGGAGCAGACACAGCACTGATACTGTGACTGACTGGCTGGCTGACTGACTGGCTGGCTGGCTCGCTGGCTGACTGGCTGACTGGCTGGCTGGCGGGCTGGCTGGCTGGCTGACTGACTGACTGACTGACTGGCTGGTTGGCTGACTGGCTGGCTGGCTGGCTGGCTCGTTGGCTGGCTGGCTGGTTGGCTGACTGACTGGTTGGTTGGCTGGCTGGCTGGCTGGCTTACTGGCTGACTGGTTGGCTGGCTGACTGACTGACTGACTGGCTGACTGGCTGGCTTACTGGCTGACTGTTTGTACGGTTAGGTAAAGGTTGTCACGGGTTAGGTATCTATAGAGGAGGCTCTTTACGGCAGTGCTCAACAGATAGAGACGCTTTATGGCAGTGCTCAACAGATAGGGATGCTTTATGGCAGTGCTCAACAGATAGGGATGCTTTATGGCAGTGCTCAACAGATAGGGATGCTTTATGGCAGTGCTCAACAGATAGGGATGCTTTATGGCAGTGCTCAACAGATAGGGATGCTTTATGGCAGTGCTCAACAGATGGAGACGCTTTATGGCAGTGCTCAACAGATAGGGATGCTTTATGGCAGTGCTCAACAGATAGGGATGCTTTATGGCAGTGCTCAACAGATAGGGATGCTTTATGGCAGTGCTCAACAGATAGAGATGCTTTATGGCAGTGCTCAACAGATGGAGACGCTTTACGGCAGTGCTCAACAGATGGAGACGCTTTACGGCAGTGTTCAACAGAGAAATCCTTTACGGCAGTACTCAACAGATAGAGACGCTTTACGGCAGTGTTCAACAGATGGAGACGCTTTACGGCAGTGCTCAACAGTTAGAGATGCTTTACGGCAATACTCAACACATTGACAGAAGCTGTCCTCTGACAGAGCATTTTTTCCTGTTGGCTAAATGACATTTTTCTGAGTGTGTGTGTGTGTGTTTGTGTGTGTGTGTGTGTGTGTGTGTGTGTGTGTGTGTGTTGACTTCAGTCAGCTCCTGTCTCTGCTCCAGTGTACAGTACAGTATGTCCTCTCCTCTCCTCTCCTCCAGCAGAATTCTAAAAGGGCATCCAGTAGTAGTATCCTCCCGTCCCCATGGTAACCTGTTGGTGGAGTTAATCCGTTGCTGCTTTTGGTCAGGGAAAGGTTGAATGCTTCCTGACTCTGTTGCAATGGTTCCTGTGAGGCTGTAGGTCATGTGATGGTGAACATGTGCTGGAGAAACCAATCCACCAAGCATCAGATTCTCAGGATTACAGTGGACTATAGTGTAGTACAGTATAGTATAGCATAGTATAGCAGAGTATAGTATAGTATAGTATAGTGGGCTATAGTCTAGTATAGTATAGTGGACTATAGTACAGTGACGTGTAGTGGACTATAGTATAGAAGAGTGTGGTATAGTATAGTATGGTATAGTATAGTGATCTATAGTACAGTGAAGTGTAGTGGGCTATAGTATTGTGGGCTATAGTATAGTGGAGTATAGTATTGTGGACTATAGTATAGTGGAGTATAGTGAACTCTGGAGGGGTCACATACTGTGTGTTTAACTGTTCTATTGGACAGGTGCTGGTTTGGGTGTGTGTGTGTGTGTGTGTGTGTGTGTGTGTGTGTGTGTGTGTGTGTGTGTGTGTGTGTGTGTGTGTGTGTGTGTGTGTGTGTGTGAGAGAGAGAGAGAGTGTGAGTGTGAGTGTGATTGTCTTGTTAAATTTGTAGCAAGTGGGCTTCTAGTTCACAGTGAGTAGATGGTTGTGTTTCTAGTGTATAGGAGGTAGAGATCTACGAAGCGCAGCGGTGTGTGTGTGTGTGTGTGTGTGTGTGTGTCTGTGTGTGAAGTACAGGATATCCAGGAGCAGGGTTAGTTATGGAACCCTATGGATATGAAGTATGCCTTCCTCCTACACACCCTGAAATATACATGCTGCTGATATGCTTAGATTGAACTAGTGCTAGTGGAGGAGAGAGAGAGAGAGAGAGAGAGAGAGAGAGAGAGAGAGAGAGAGAGAGAGAGAGAGAGAGAGAGAGAGAGGGAGAGAGAGAGAGAGAGAGAGAGAGGGAGAGAGAGAGAGAGAGAGAGAGAGAGAGAGGGAGGGAGAGAGGGAGAGAGAGGGAGGGAGAGAGAGAGAGAGAGAGAGAGAGGGAGGGAGAGCGAGAGAGAGAGAGGGAGGGAGAGAGAGAGAGAGAGAGGGAGGGAGAGAGGGAGAGAGAGGGAGAGCGAGAGGGAGGGAGAGCGAGAGAGGGAGAGAGTATTGGATGGAGGAAAAGGAGAAAGGGAAGAGTTGAAAAAAGAGGGATAAATAGGGAATGGATGGGGGATGGAGGAGAGAAGAGTTGGAAGTGGGGGATGGTGAGTCCCTGAGGGCACAATGCCACACATCTCTTCCCTTTCTCTCTCTCTCTCTCTCTCTCTCTTGCTCTCTCTCTCTCTGTCTATAGTGAACACAGTCCTGTAACACAGGCTAGATGCTCTGCAGAGCTATAGTGAACACAGGCTAGATGCTCTGCAGGGCTATAGTGAACACGGTCTAGATGCTCTGCAGGGCTATAGTGAACACAGGCTAGATGCTCTGCAGGGCTATAGTGAACACAGTCAAGATGCTCTGCAGGGCTATAGTGAACACAGGCTAGATGCTCTGCAGGGCTATAGTGAACACAGGCTAGATGCTCTGCAGGGCTATAGTGAACACAGGCTAGATGCTCTGCAGAGCTATAGTGAACAGGCTAGATGCTCTGCAGGGCTATAGTGAACACGGTCTAGATGCTCTGCAGGGCTATAGTGAACACAGGCTAGATGCTCTGCAGAGCTATAGTGAACACAGGCTAGATGCTCTGCAGGGCTATAGTGAACACAGGCTAGATGCTCTGCAGGGCTATAGTGAACACAGGCTAGATGCTCTGTAGGGCTATAGTGAACCCAGTCAAGATGCTCTGCAGAGCTATAGTGAACACAGGCTAGATGCTCTGCAGAGCTATAGTGAACACAGGCTAGATGCTCTGCAGGGCTATAGTGAACACAGTCAAGATGCTCTGCAGGGCTATAGTGAACACAGTCAAGATGCTCTGCAGAGCTATAGTGAACACAGGCTAGATGCTCTGCAGGGCTATAGTGAACACAGTCAAGATGCTCTGCAGGGCTATAGTGAACACAGTCAAGATGCTCTGCAGGGCTATAGTGAACACAGGCTAGATGCTCTGCAGGGCTATAGTGAACACAGGCTAGATGCTCTGCAGGGCTATAGTGAACACAGGCTAGATGCTCTGCAGGGCTATAGTGAACACAGGCTAGATGCTCTGCAGAGCTATAGTGAACACAGGCTAGATGCTCTGCAGAGCTATAGTGAACACAGGCTAGATGCTCTGCAGGGCTATAGTGAACACAGTCTAGATGCTCTTCCACCAGAAGCTGTTTATCCTCTCAGCAGAGCCAAAGTCAATATTTGGCTTCAGTTTGGATCATCTCCCCAAGAACAGAGCCTGTGGCTATACAACCTGTCCCATTCTCTCTCTACCTCGCTCTCTCGCTCTCTCTCTCTCTCTCTCTCTCTCTCTCTCTCTCTCTCTCTCTCTACCTTTCTCTACCTCTCTCGCTCTTTCTCGCTCTCTCTTTCTCTGTCTACCTCTCTCTCTCTCTACCTCGTTCTCTTGCTCTCTCTATCTCTCTCTCTACCTACCTACCTCACTCTCTCTCTCCCTCCCCTCTACTTCTAACTCTGTCTCTCTTCCTCTCTCTCTCTACCTCGTTCTCTCTCTCTTTCTCTCTCTCTCGCTCGACCTACCTTGCTCTCTCTCTCTCTCTCTCTCTCCCCTCTACCCTCTACTTCTAACTCTGTCTCTACCTCTCACTCTCTCTCTCTCTCTCTACCTCACTCTCTCACTCTCTCTCTAGCTTTCTCTCTCTCTCTATGTATATATATATATATATATATATAAAAATATATATCTCTGTGTAGGTCTGATCTCTGTATGGTTCATCAGTGAGGAATACTAGGAGCTAGCAGACAGACTGAATACAGAGCCCTTCATCAGTGAGGAATACTAGGAGCTAGCAGACAGACTGAATACAGAACCCTTCATCAGTGAGGAATACTAGGAGCTAGCAGACAGACTGAATACAGAACCCTTCCTCAGTGAGGAATACTAGGAGCTAGCAGACAGACTGAATACAGAACCCTTCCTCAGTGAGGAATACTAGGAGCTAGCAGACAGACTGAATACAGAACCCTTCCTGCTCCCTCAGGCAGAGTTCAGCCGTGTCAGAGGCAGAAGGAAGGAGAGAGAGAAGGTAGTGAGCAGAAAGAAGAAACTGTGTCGAGACGTTTTTAGGAGCAGGATGCTGACTCATGCATTCTGAATGATCCCGCCGGACCTTTCCGGAACAATGGGGGATCGAGGGGGGATGAAAGGAAAGAGGATAGTCTTTCCACTCTGATGGAGGGGGGAATGGGAGGATTTGTTCTATGGAGGAGACTCCATCCTAGCCCTGGGAGCCAGCCAGCCTGTCTGTGCACTACATTATCCCTGGACAGCTTTCTGAATACATTATCTGGTTAATAAATTACATTATCCCTGCACCACATCCTAAATACATTACCTGATTAATACACTGCATTATTCCCATACAGTTTTCTTGATACATTATCTGGGTAATTCATTATATATCCCTGTACAGCTTTCTAAATACATTATCTGGTTAATTCACAAAATGATCTCTGTACAGCTTCCTAAATACATTATCTGGTTCCTTAACTACATAATCATTGTACAGCTTCTTAAATACACTATATGGTTAGCTCACTACATTATTCTTGTACTGCTTCCTAAATACATTATCTTGATAGTGCACTACTGGAACTTTCTAAATACATTATCTAGTTAATTCATTACCAATACAACTTCATAAATGCATTATCTGGTTACTTTGTTGCATTATCATTGTACCGCTTATTTAATACATTATCTTGTTAATTCTCTACATTATCCTTGTACAACTTCCCAAATACGTTATCTAGTTAATTTCTTACATAATGCATTTATATCTCTTTGATCCACTTAAACATGATCTGACTGGTGACATCACAAAGGATAGGAGACCACATGTCATACGTAGATAGAGAGGTTCCATATATGGTGATGTATGTTGTGATGCTGTTGCTCATGGCTCCTACATGTCAGTCTGCTTCCTGTTAGTCATCCCAGGCACCTTATCGTTCCCGTCACAGACTCCACACCGTCGCCATAGTTACCTCCCAACCCTATCGCCGGCTGTGATTGGTCGATGTCGGGCCGTATGTGTGTGTCTCAGCCAACAGATGGTCCCTTCCAGCATCCTGCTGCTTCCTGGTGTGAAGCGTCTTTGTTTTCCCCCATTAGAGTGTTAATAGAGCTCTGTCTCTACCATTAGTGTTATAGAGCTCTGTCTGTCTCTACCATTAGAGTGTTATAGAGCTGTCTGTCTCTACCATTAGAGTGTTATAGAGCACTGTCTGTCTCTACCATTAGAGTGTTATAGAGCTCTGTCTGTCTCTACCATTAGAGTGTTATAGAGCTGTCTGTCTCTACCATTAGAGTGTTATAGAGCTCTGTCTGTCTCTACCATTAGAGTGTTATAGAGCTGTCTGTCTCTACCATTAGAGTGTTATAGAGCACTGTCTGTCTCTACCATTAGAGTGTTATAGAGCACTGTCTGTCTCTACCATTAGAGTGTTATAGAGCACTGTCTGTCTCTACCATTAGAGTGTTATAGAGCTGTCTGTCTCTACCATTAGTGTTATAGAGCTGTCTGTCTACCATTAGAGTGTTATAGAGCACTGTCTGTCTCTACCATTAGAGTGTTATAGAGCTGTCTGTCTCTACCATTAGAGTGTTATAGAGCTGTCTGTCTCTACCATTAGAGTGTTATAGAGCTGTCTGTCTCTACCATTAGAGTGTTATAGAGCTCTGTCTGTCTCTACCATTAGAGTGTTATAGAGCACTGTCTGTCTCTACCATTAGAGTGTTATAGAGCTGTCTGTCTCTACCATTAGAGTGTTATAGAGCACTGTCTGTCTCTACCATTAGAGTGTTATAGAGCTGTCTGTCTCTACCATTAGAGTGTTATAGAGCACTGTCTGTCTCTACCATTAGAGTGTTATAGAGCTGTCTGTCTCTACCATTAGAGTGTTATAGAGCTGTCTGTCTCTACCATTAGAGTGTTATAGAGCTCTGTCTGTCTCTACCATTAGAGTGTTATAGAACTCTCTCCACCCCCGTATGTAACTTTTCCTGCCGGTCAGACTTTCAATGGCGAGTTAAACAGGGCATCTACTTACAGAAGAACACACAGCCAGCCAGTCAGTCAGTCAGTCAGTCAGTCAGTCAGTCAGTCAGTCAGCCAGCCAGCCAGCCAGCCAGCCAGCCAGCCAGCCAGCCAGCCAGACAGCCAGCCAGCCAGCCAGCCAGCCAGCCAGCCAGCCAGCCAGCCAGATAGATAGATAGATAGATAGATAGATAGATAGATAGATAGATAGATAGATAGATAGATAGATAGATAGATAGATAGACAGGTAGATAGATAGATAGATAGATTCCTTTATTTTCATTGCACAGCGTACAACAAAATTGAGTAGCAATCCTCTTGACAGTGCTATCACACCTAACAAAACAGCAATAAAAAATAAAAAGAGTAAAAAAAATAAAATATAATTTTTTTTATAAAAAATACAAATAAAAAAGTCAGCCAGTCAGTCAGTCAGTCAGCCAGCCAGCCAGTCAGTCAGTCAGTCAGTCAGTCAGCCAGTCAGTCAGCAGCCAGTCAGTCAGTCAGTCAGTCAGTCAGTCGACCATGACTCCCTGGAGATATTGTGTGAATGGTGAGCAGGCGTGCAGGCAGGAGGATGATATTGCTGCATGATTGCTTGTGTCAGAGCTCTGTGTTTATCTGTGTTTATCTGGGCCATGGTGGAGGGGAGGGGCCTTCCCCCAGCAGTGATTATAGAGGCTAGCTGCTGGTCACAGTGTGTGGTTGGGGGGGGGTTTGGGGGGGCTGTAGTCCTACCGTCACCAGTAGAGGAGAGGCTGGTAGAGTGATGTGTGTTGTTGCTATGGGGACCTGGTGGGGGTTGTCAGTGCTATGAGACCTGGTAATGTGTGGTGTTGCTATGGGGACCTGGTGGGAGTTGTCGGTGCTATGAGACCTGGTAATGTGTGGTGTTGGTAGGAGACTTGGGGATGTGTGTTGTTGCTAGGAGACGTAGTGATGTGTATTGTTGCTAGGAGACTTGGTGATGTGTGTGGTTGCTAGGAGACTTGGTGATGTGTGTTGTTGCTAGGAGACTTGGTGATGTGTGTTGTTTGCGTTTCAGCTCCGTGAGGTGAGGAGAGTCTGTCTGGAATGTTTGCATGCAATTGGAGGACTGTTGTTCTGATGTAATGCCAAGAAAACTGCTGTGCTGGAGTTTTTAGCTGTCTCTCTGTGGCTGTCCTGGGAGGGAGTGGGGGGCAGGGGGGAGCAGGGGGAGGGAGGGGGAGGGAGGGGAGGCAGAATGCGGTCAGTAATGAAGAGAGTTTGTTCCAGAATATTCAAACTGTCTCATTCTGGAATGATTGGCAGCTTGAGACAAAGATATGCAGAACAGCCCAGCCTTCCCCTGTCTGCTATTACTAACTCCTTCCTGTTCTCCACTTCCTGTTCTCCACTTCCTGCTGCCATTTCCAGTTGTCCACTCTCTAACCCTGCAGGCTGTGGTTCCATCTGACCCCTGACCTTGCAGGTTGTGGTTCCATCTAACCCCTGACCTTGCAGGCTGTGGTTCCATCTGACCCCTGACCCGGCAGCCATTTTAACCCTCCTGCAGGTCCTGCCAGCTCTCCTTTTATTGGTCAGCTCAGCTGTCAATACCTAGGTGGTTTTAACGGAGCGTTGTGATTGATTCTCTGCTGGGGTCTCCCTGACAGACAGTCCCCAGCACTGTGGCACAACACCAACATAACCTGGACACTAACAGACCTGGATCTGTCTATTTTTACACACACACACCCACCCCCGCCCCCCCGCCCGCCCGCCCGCCCGCCCGCCCGCCGCCCACACACACACACACACACACACACACACACACACACACACACACACACACACACACTCCCAGCCCTAGCCTCTGGCTGTATGAGGGAGGTCTGGTAAAACAGGTGGTAGTGCCTGGCTCTCCGTTCTGGAGACAGTCAGAGACGATACGGTGCAGCCGTTAAGTACCGGCACCGGGCCCGGTACAGACCTGAGGACATGACACACACTATGAGAGTGTGTCAACAGGGTGTGTGTGTGTGTGTGTGTCAGAATATATAAAAATACTGTACTCTGTATATATATATATATACAGTGCATCCGGGAAGTATTCATACCCCTTCACTTTTTCCACATTTTATTATGTTACAGCCTAATTCCAAGATGGATTAAATAAAAAAAAATCCTCAACATTCTACACACAATACCACATAATGACAAAGTGAAAAAAGTTTTTTAGAATTTTTTGCAAATGTATTAAAAATAAACAAATTAAATATCACATGTACATAAGTATTCACACCCTTTACTCAATACTTTGTTGAAGCACCTTTGGCAGCAATTTCAGCCTCAAGTCTTCTTGAGTATGATGCTACAAGCTTGCCACACCTATTTTGGGGCAGTTTCTCCCATTCTTCTTTGCAAATCGTCTCAAGCTCCATCAGGTTGGATGGGGAGCGTCGGTGCACAGCTATTTTCAGATCTCTCCAAAGATGTTCAATCGGGTTCAAGTCTGGGCTCTGGCTGGGCCACTCAGGGACATTCACAGACTTGTCCCAAAGCCACTCCTTTGTTATCTTGGCTATGTGCTTAGGGTCGTTGTCCTGTTGGAAGGTCAACCTTCGCCCCAGTCTGAGGTCCAGAACGCTCTGGAGCAGGTTTTCATCAAGGATCTCTCTGTACATTGCTGCATCCATCTTTCCCTTGATCCTGACTAGTCTCCCAGTTCCTGCCGCTGAAAAACACCCCCACAGCATGATGCTGCCACCACCATGCTTCACTGTAGGGATGGTATTGGCCAGGTGATGAGCAGTGCTTGGTTTCCTCCAGACATGACGCTTGGCATTCAGGCCAAAGAGTTCAATCTTGGTTTCATCAGACCAGAGAATTTTGTTTCCCATGGTCTGAGAGTCCTTTAGGTGCCTTTTGGCAAACTCCATGCGGGCTGTCATGTGCCTTTTACTGAGGAGTGGCTTCCGTCTGGCCACTCTACCATAAAGGCCTGATTGGTGGAGTGCTGCAGAGATGGTTGTCCTTCTGGAAGGTTCTCCTATCTCCACAGAGGAACACTGGAGCTCTGTCAGACTGACCATCGGGTTCTTGGTCACCTCCCTGACCAAGGCCCTTCTCCCCCGATTGCTCAGTTTGGCCGGGCGGCCAGCTCTAGGAAGAGTCCTGGTGGTTCCAAACGTCTTCCATTTGCGAATGATGGCGACCACTGTGCTCGTTGGGACCTTCAATGCTGCAGAAATTTTTTTGTCTTCCCCAGATCTGTGCCTCGATACAATCCTGTCTCAGAGGTCTACAGACAACTCCTTGGACTTCATAACTTGGTTTGTGCTCTGACATGCACTGTCAACTGTGGGACCTTATATAAACAGGTGTGTACCTTTCCAAATCATGTCCAATCAATTTAATTTACCACAGGTGGACTCCAATCAAGTTGTAGAAACATCACAAGGATGATCAGTGGAAACGGGATGCACCTGAGCTAAATTTTGAGTGTCACAGCAAAGGGTGTGAATACTTATGTACATGTGATATTTAATTTTTTTATTTTTAATACATTTGCAAAAAATTCAAAAAACTTTTTTCACTTGGTCATTATGCGGTATTGTATGTAGAATGTTGAGATTTTTTTTTTATTTAATCCATTTTCGAATTAGGCTGTAACATAATAAAATGTGGAAAAGGTGAAGGGGTATGAATACTTTCCGGATGCACTGTATATAAGATATTATACTCTGAATATGTATATATATATAACATACTATACTGTGAATATGTATATTTATACATACTGTACTCTGAATATGTGTGTGTGTGTGTGTGTGTGTGTGTGTGTGTGTGTGTGTGTGTGTGTGTATATATAGTATATAAAGTATAGTATAACATACTGTTCTCTGAATATAAATATATATGTATTTACTACACCCTGAATATGTGTGTATATAGTAGTATAGTATAACATACTGTATTCTGAATATGAATATATATATGTAACATACTATACTCTGAATATGTATATAATTATATATATATATATATAAACATACTATGCTCTGAATATGTGTGTGTGTGTGTGTGTGTGTGTATATATATATTTATATATAACGTAATATACTCTGAATATGTGTGTATATATATAACTTAATATACTCTGAATATGTGTGTATATATATACTGTATACACCTTACTATATTCTGAATATATGTATATATAGTGTATAGTGTAACATGTGTGTGTGAATATATATATATATATATATATATATATATATACATGCTGTACTCTGAATATGTGTGTATATTGTAGTATAGTGTAACATACTGTACTCTGAATATGAATACATATATGTATATACATACTATACTCTGAATATGTGTGTATATAGTAGTATAGTGTAACATACTGTACTCTGAATATGAATATATATATGTATATACATACTATACTCTGAATATGTGTGTATATAGTAGTATAGTGTAACATACTGTACTCTGAATATGAATACATATATGTATATACATACTATACTCTGAATATGTGTGTATATAGTAGTATAGTGTAACATACTGTACTCTGAATATGAATACATATATGTATATACATACTATACTCTGAATATGTGTATACGTATATAGTAATATAGTATAACATCCTGTACTCTGAAAATGAATATACAGTGTGTATATATATATATATATATATATATATATATACAGTTAGGCCCAAAAATATTTGGACAGTGACACAAGTTTTGTTATTTTAGCTGTTTACGAAAACATATTCAGGATACAATTATATAATCAATATGGGCTTAGAGTGCAGACTCTCAGCTGTAATTTGAGAGTATTCACATCCAAATTGGAGCAAGGGTTTAGGAATTACAGCTCTTTAATACGTAGCCGCCTCTTTTTCATCGGACCAAAAGTAATTGGACAATTGACTCAGAAGGCTGCCAAAAAAAAATAACAACGCTGCATGGGCTCTTCCCTCATTAACCTGTCATCAATTAAGCAGTTAAAAGGTCTGGAGTTGATTCCAGGTGTGGCGTTTGCATTTGGAAGCTGTTGCTGTGAACACACAACATGCGGTCAAAGGAGCTCTCAATGGAGGTGAAACAGACCATCCTGAGGCTGAAAAAAAAGAAGAAATCCATCAGAGAGATAGCAGAAATCTTAGGAGTGGCCAAATCAACAGTTTGGTTCTGAGAAAAAAAGAGTGCACTGGTGAGCTTGGGAACTCAAAAAGGCCTGGACGTCCACGGAAGACAACAGTGGTGGATGATCGCAGAATCCTTTCCATGGTGAAGAAAAACCCCTTCACAACATCCACTCAAGTGAAGAACACTCTCCAGGAAGTAGGTGTATCAGTATCTAAGTCTACCATAAAGAGAAGACTTCATGAGAGTAAATACAAAGGATTCACCACAAGGTGCAAACCATTAATCAGCCTCAAAAATAGAAAGGCCAGAATTGACTTTGCCAAAAAACACCTGAAGAAGCCAACCCAGTTCTGGAACAGCATTCTTTGGACAGATGAGACTAAGATCAACCTGTACCAGAATGATGGGAAGAAGAAAGTTTGGAGGAGAATTGGAACAGCTCATGATCCAAAGCACACCACATCTTCTGTAAAACATGGTGGAGGCAGTGTGATGGCATGGGCATGCATGGCTTCCAATGGCACTGGGTCACTTGTGTTTATTGATGATGTGACAAAAGACAGAAGCAGCCGGATGAATTCTGAAGTGTATAGGGATATTCTTTCTGCTCAGATTCAGCCAAATGCAGCAGTTGATTGGACGGCGCTTCACAGTACAGATGGACAATGACCCAAAACATACTGCAAAAGCAACCCAGGAGTTTTTTAAAGCAAAGAAGTGGAATATTCTGCAATGGCCGAGTCAATCACCAGATCTCAACCCAATCGAGCATGCATTTCACTTGCTCAAGACAAAACTTAAGGCAGAAAGACCCACAAACAAGCAACAACTGAAGACCGCTGCAGTAAAGGCCTG
>JAPMUY010003718.1:30000-40000 GCA_026901105.3 Galaxias olidus
GTGTAGGGTATAAGGCATAGTGTGTTCCTCAGGGTGTAGGATATAGGGTGTATGGTGTAGGGTACTGTGTGTAGAGTATAGGTGTAGGGTATAGTGTGTAGGGTATAGGGCTTAGGGTATAGGGTGTAGGGTATAGGGTAGGGTATATTGTGCTCCTCAGGGTGTAGGTATTGGTATAGGGTAGAGGGTGTAGGGTATAGGGTGTAGGGTATAGTGTGTAGGGCATAGGGCATATGGTATAGTGTGGTCCTCAGGGTGTAGGGTAGGGTGTTCCTCAGGGTGTAGGGTATAGTGTGTTCCTCAGGGTATAGGGTGTAGTGTGTTCTACAGGGTGTAGGGTATATTGTGTTCCTTAGGATGTAGTGTATAGTGTGTTCCTCAGGGTATAGGGTGTAGGGTGTTCCTCAGGGTATAGGGTATAGTGTGTTCCTCAGGGTGTAGGGTGTAGTGTGTTCTACAGGGTGTAGGGTATATTGTGTTCCTCAGGGTGTAGGGTGTAGGGTATAGTGTGTTCCTCAGGGTGTAGGGTATAGTGTGTTCCTCTGGATGTAGGGTATAGTGTGTTCCTCAGGCTGTAGGGTATAGTGTGTTCCTCAGGGTGTAGGGCATAGTATGTTCCTTAGGATGTAGTGTATAGTGTGTTCCTCAGGATATAGGGTATAGTGTGTTCCTCAGGGTGTAGGGTGTAGTGTGTTCTACAGGGTGTAGGGTATATTGTGTTCCTCAGGGTGTAGGGTGTAGGGTATAGTGTGTTCCTCAGGGTGTAGGGTATAGTGTGTTCCTCAGGGTGTAGGGTATAGTGTGTTCCTCAGGTTGCAGGGTATAGTGTGTTCCTCAGGGTGTAGGGTATAGGGTATAGTGTGTTTCTCAGGGTGCAGGGTATAAGGTGTAGTGTGTTCCTCAGGGTGTAGGGTATAGTGTGTTCCTCAGGGTGTAGGGTATAGGGTGTAGGGTATAGGGTATAGTGTATAGGGTATAAGGAATAGGTATAGGTAATAGGGTGTAGTGTAAAGGGTATAGGGTGTAGGGTATAGGGAATAGGTATAGGTAATAGGGTGTAGGGTGTAGGGTATAGGGTAAAGGGTGTAGGGTATAGTGTGTAGGGTGTAGGGTATAGTGTGTAGGGCATAGGGCATGTACCCAGTGCCTCCATTCTGCTTCATACTGTCTTTTTTCCTCACCCACACCAGCCCCTCCCCCCTCTCCCGCTCTATCCCTCTCTCCCTCTCTCTTTCTCTCTCTCTCTCTCTCCATCTCCCTCCCTCTCTTCCTTCCTCCCGCTCCCTCCCTCCCTCCCTCCCTCCCTCTCTCTCTCGGCTCAGAGATGATTCTAGGTCAGAGTATTTTATGAATAATAAAAAGCAGTGTGCTTAAAGAGAATTATTTATAGTTGCTGTGGTTCTAGCTCACAATCTCTCCTCTCCTCCCTCTCTCCTCTCCTCTCCTCCCTCTCTCCTCTCCTCTCTCCTCGTTCTCTCTGTTTCTTATTGTCCATACCTAGCCACATTGGTTCATCTAAACTCTCTGAGCGCTGCCTTCCATTGATTGGAGCTGGATTTAGAGATGAATGTAATCTATAATCTATAATTCATAATCTGCTCCAACCATCAGTGATTGGCTTGTATCCCGAGAGGGTTTGGAGTGGAATCGTCACCGTGGTGATGATGTGTTGGGCTGTTCTGCCGCTGTGTTGCCGTTTCTTGACCTCTATTCTAATGTGTTCCTCACACCTGCTCTGTGTTAGGATGTGTGTTCATATCAGCACACACAGTTTAGGATGTGTTCATATCAGCACACACAGTTTAGGATGTGTGTTCATATCAGCACACACAGTTTAGGATGTGTTCATATCAGCACACACAGTTTAGGATGTGTTCATATCAGCACACACAGTTTAGGATGTGTTCATATCAGCACACACAGTTTAGGATGTGTGTTCATATCAGCACACACAGTTTAGGATGTGTTCATATCAGCACACACAGTTTAGGATGTGTTCATATCAGCACACACAGTTTAGGATGTGTTCATATCAGCACACCTGTTCCTGTTCTTTATCCTTCCTGCTTCCTGTTCTCCTTCCTTCCTGTTCTCCTTCCTTGCTGCTTCCTGTTCTCCTTCCTTCCTGCTTCCTGTTCTGAATGTGTCTCTGTGTCTCTGCAGGGCTCTGTACACGTATGAAGGACTGGGCAATGACCTGATCGTGGCATCCTCAGGAGGTATGGGCTCCTTTCACATTTCTACATTTACAATCAAATCTGTTTGATGGCAACTTTATGGTATGTTATTTCAGGATGTGGATTCCTTTAGCAATTAAACTACTATGTCTATAGGTTGCAGATATGACATTTTGATCATTCTGCAAACAGCATATTGAAAGCAGGGCTCTATGTGGTGGTTTGGATAGGACTGTATTACTAGAACAACAGAGACGCTCCACATGTGTCACAATGCTCCAACCTCAGCAGCAGAAAACAAACGCTCACTGTCAACGCTAGTGCAAGGGGCTGACAGGTATTTCACTGCAAGGTGGGCCAGGGTCGGGAAACGGGATTTATTGCTTCTCCAGTATTCCATTGGGCTCTCAGTCCTAGGAATCACAGACTCTGAGAGATATCCTCGTAACTAAAAAGTAGACCAATATCACAATATTAAAATTTTCTCATGTAGTTTTAAACACATAGAACGGCTTGGTTTGTCTTAATATTTAATACAAATTAATTACCTGCACTTCTGTTTGGCTGCTTGCATGGTCTTTTGTGAAATCAGTTTTTTCTTCAAGGATTTCATCGTACATTTCGAACAAGGAATTATTGTTGGTGTCTGTCCTGGTCTTCTTGGCTTGAGGCTCATCTGGTTTGTCAGCTCTTGCAAAGTCCGCTCTATTCATCTTTTCCTGCAACATCTCTGTTGCTTGCCGTTTTGTTCCCTGGTTAAAGTAGCGGTCTTTAAATCTAGGGTCCAAGATTGTTGCCAGATAATACAGGGACTCTACACTTATGTGATCAAATCTCTGGTTTACTGCTTGTAAAAGGGTGCTCTTGGAAGTTTTCACTCCAATGTCTGTTGCAAATGGTCTTGTTTAACAAACATTTTAAGGCTTCGATGGAGGGGATCACGTCTGCTGCTGTAGCTGTAGCTGCGCTAATATCTCTAGTCAATTGTTCACACGGATCTAAAATGGTCAACATGTTTTCAATTAGCGCCCATTGATGTAAGTTTAGAGATGCAGGTAAGGCATGATCTACTCCATATGCTGCAAGCACTCGCTTCTGCTCCAACAAACTCTTAAGCATATAAAACGTGCTGTTCCATCAAACTCTTAAGCATATAAAACGTGCTGTTCCATCAAACTCTTAAGCATATAAAACGTGCTGTTCCATCAAACTCTTAAGCATATAAAACGTGCTGTTCCATCAAACTCTTAAGCATATAAAACGTGCTGTTCCATCAAACTCTTAAGCATATAAAACGTGCTGCTCCATCGCGTGGTTACGTCTTGTTGGAGGCGTGTGGTTTTCATGCCCAGTTATGTCTGTAAATCTTTCAGACGGGAG
The DNA here is from genome assembly GCA_026901105.3 of Galaxias olidus. Classification (NCBI taxonomy): domain Eukaryota; kingdom Metazoa; phylum Chordata; class Actinopteri; order Galaxiiformes; family Galaxiidae; genus Galaxias; species Galaxias olidus. The sequence continues at coordinate 33,558 of JAPMUY010003718.1, forward strand.
GCGGCAAGTTGGGAATGTTTAAAATGGCCTTCCATCTTCCTCCCAATCGAAACACAATCGGATACACCTCTATGGCTCAGTACAGCCTCGTTTACGGCAAGCTGTAAAGTATGTGCCATACAGTCCAAGCTTGCAACCCCACATTCCTCCCTAGCCTTGGCCATGTTGCGTGCATTGTCCCTAAGCACAACGTGCACCCTCTCTTTTGTTATGTTCCACGGCCCAAACATGGTTTCAAAAGCTTCGCAGATCGCCGTCGCTGTATGCAAACCAGAGCACTCCCGTGCATACAACACTGTCTTTTTCACTTTAAAGTCTTCATTCACCCAGTGAGCCATCAAACTAAGCACACTCACTGGACTAACGTCAGAAGTCCATATGTCCGTGGTCAAACTAATGTCGCTTTCGTTGTATCCATCAGACTATGGATGTGTGTAGCGACCACTTCATACAGGGCAGGTAGGGATACGTCTGAAAAGTAGCGGCGACTTGGGAGAGTATAACGGGGTTCCAAATGGGCCAGTAGCGAAATCCTTGGTCTTCTACCACGGAATAAGGCTGGTCATCTAGCGCCATAAATTTCGCGATTCTGTCATTAATTGCTTTAGCTGCTGGGCTGTCTCTACCATACTTCCTACAGTTTTCAAATGCCTGTTGAATAGGCACTACCGCACTCGTTTGTTTTTGTGACAACGCAGGCTGCTAGTGCTTCGTATTCTTTTAACACATCATCGTTGCAATGCCGACCTTTAAGGTGACTTATCAGATTTGTGGTGTTAAAACCTTTTGATGATTTCCCTCCTCTTGGAACTCTTGCCGAACATGTACTGCAAATTGCAATCGTGTTGTCTTTTGAAAGTGTGAAACCCTCCACACCGGCGACGGCATGTTTGGTGAGGCTCTACTCAGGCACAGCAGTTTCATATCATTAGCGCGACAACAGTCTGCTGAGCTGTTTAGGGCAATGAAAGACATTTTTCTTATTATTATCTGCTCTATTTATCGGCTATAATTTAATTATCAGAATAATAAATAATAATACAAATTTCCCATTATCGGCCGATAATTTATCGATCCGATAATTATCGTGCATCCCTAGTTAGAATGGAATGCTGCTGTCAGTAGCCAGATTACAGATAACAGGATCAGACTGACTGTGTTCTGATGATGATAATTGGGGGGGGAGGGGGTAGATATTGTTTCTGCTAGCTAGTTAGCTAACACTGCGCAGGGAAATTATGTTTTTGGTTTCAATGATAATTATTGTTCCATTATATGAGAATCTCTCATTGCTGCAATTAGATCATTAATAGCAGCTAATCATTACGTTGAGTCAGCAGAGTGTGTGTGTGTGTGTGTGTGTGTGTGTGTGTGTGTGTGTGTGTGTGTGTGTGTGTGTGTGTGTGTGTGTGTGTGTGTGTGTGTGTGTGTGTGTGTGTGTGTGTGTGTGTGTGAGGTACTGCCCCCACTAGACAGACAAACTGATATCTCACAGTGATGAGGGTTAGGGAGCAGGGTTAGGGAGCAGGGTTAGTGGTATCTCACAGTGATGAGCGTTAGGGAGCAGGGTTAGGGAGTAGGGTTAGGGTTAGGGTGCAGGGTTAGGGAGCAGGATTAGGGTTAGGGAACAGGGTTAGGGAGCAGTGTTAGGGTTAGGGTGCAGGGTTAGGGAGCAAGGTTAGGGAGCAGGGTTAGGGAGCAGGGTTAGGGTTAGGGAGCAGGGTTAGGGAGCAGGGTTAGGGTTAGGGAGCAGGGTTAGGGAGCAGGGTTAGGGTTAGGGAGCAGGGTTAGGGTTAGGGAGCAGGGTTAGGGTTAGGGAGCAGGGTTAGGGAGCAGGGTTAGGGTTAGGGAGCAGGGTTAGGGAGCAGGGTTAGGGAGCAGGGTTAGGGAGCAGGGTTAGGGTTATGGAGCAGGGTTAGGGAGCAGGGTTAGGGTTAGGGAGCAGGGTTAGGGAGCAGGGTTAGGGTTATGGTTAGGGAGCAGGGTTAGGGAGCAGGGTTAGGGTTAGGGTTAGGGAGCAGGGTTAGGGTTAGGGAGCAGGGTTTAGGGAGCAGGGTTAGGGAGCAGGGTTAGGGTTAGTGAGCAGGGTTACGGAGCAGGGTTAGGGTTAGGGAGCAGGGTTAGGGAGCAGGGTTAGGGTTAGGGAGCAGGGTTAGGGTTAGGGAGCAGGGTTAGGGAGCAGGGTTAGGGAGCAGGTTTAGGGTTAGGGAGCAGGGTTAGGGAGCAGGGTTAGGGAGCAGGGTTAGGGTTAGGGAGCAGGGTTAGAGTTAGGGAGCAGGGTTAGGGAGCAGGGTTAGGGAGCAGGGTTAAGGTTAGGGAGCAGGGTTAGGGAGCAGGGTTAGTGGAAGACGCTGACACCTCAGACAGCTCCATTACCATGGGGACAAGGAGGGGTTTCCAGTGTGTCACTGTCAGATTTAACCAAAGAGTACTCCTCCTTCTCCCACACTCCTTCTCCACCTCTCCTCTCCTCCTCCTCCTCCTCTTCCTCTCCTCCTCTCCTCCCCTCTCCTCTCCTCTCCTCCCTTCTCCTCTCCTCTCCTCCCCTCCTTCTCCTCCCTCCTCCTCCTCTCCTCTCTCCTCCTCCTCCTCCTCCTCTCCAGATGGAGGTCTTCCAGAGATCACGGTGACCTTTGACAATGCCAAGGTCATGTACGGCTTCTGCAGCCTGAAGGAGCCTTCAGCCGCCCTGCCTCGCTACATCCTCATCAACTGGGTGAGCACTCTGTGTGTGTGTGTGTGTGTGTGTGGGTGTCAGTGTGTGTGGGTGTCAGTCTGTGTGTGTGTGTGTGTGTGTGTGTGTGTGTGTGTGTGTCAGCGCCCCCTGTCTCACACTGGAAACACTGCAGCATGAACTCCTGCTCTGCTCTTCATCTCTGTTTCTCTCTCCCCCTCTCCCCCTCTCCGCCGCCTCTCCTCCTCTCTCCTCTCCCCCTCTCCTCCCCTCTCCTCCCCCCTCTCCTCCTCTCCTCCCCCCTCTCCCCCGCCTCTCCTCCCCCTCTCCTCTCCTCTCCTCTCTAGGTGGGTGATGATGTTCCAGATGCCAGGAAGTGTGCGTGTGCCAGCCACGTAGCAACCATCGCAGCGTTTTTCCAGGTCAGTGTTACTGAGGTAAACTGACCAACTGCTCCTTAACCAAACACTGACCTGTCAATCACACACGGGCCTGTCAGTCACGCGGACAGGAGTTAGGATGGGTTGTGTGTCTCACTACTCCAACAGGGATTCACACTGTTATTGATAATATACTATATGTGCTGAAGTGAGGACATGAACAGAAATGATGATGATGATGTAAATAATCCATGATAGACGAAGGAACGGGATGGGATCGTCCCTGAATGTGGGCTGAGTGACAGCAGCACTATGCTCTGATTAGGATGAGCTGTTCTATCACACAGGCAAAATAAGGAGAGGAAAGTATTCAAAGAACTATTTATGCCAACATTATGCATCTGAATTTATCAGAGGAAATGGCTGGTTCATTTCAAAGACAGATGAGAAACAGACTGCGTGAGTGTGTGTGTGTGTGTGTGTGTGTGTGTGTGTGTGTGTGTGTGTGTGTGTGTGTGTGTGTGTGTGTGTGTGTGTGTGTGTGTGTGTGTGTGACTAACAGCTCTCTCAGGTCTTTTTATGGTGCTTTCTGTCTGAATGATCTGATGTGGTTTTCCTTGGAGGCTGTGGGGGTGGAAAGAGAGAAAGAGCAACACAGAAGAAAGAGAGAGAGAGAGAGAGAGAGAGAGAGAGACATGAGAGAGATCATCTTTCCCTCAGTCTTTCAAGGCCACAGTGTGTGTGTGTGTGTGTGTGTGTGTGTGTGTGTGTGTGTGTGTGTGTGTGTGTGTGTGTGTGTGTGTGTGTGTGTGTGTGTGTGTGTGTGTGAAGCAGTTAGGTCTTGAGAGCTGGTTTGTATTGATGTGAAGTGGCTGCCATCTTCTCATTGACTGCTCTTCTCTCTGGTCATTCAGTGTCCTCTCTCTCCTCTCTCTCTCTCTCTCTCTCTCTCTCTCTCTCTCTCTCTCTCTCTCTCTCTCTCTCTCTCTCTCTCCCTCTCTCTCTCTCTCTCTCTCTCTCTCTCTCTCTCTCTCTCTCTCTCTCTCTCCCTCTCTCTCTCTCTCTCTCTCTCTCTCTCTCTCTCTCTCTCTCTCTGCTCCCTCTCTCTCTCTCTCTCTCTCTGCCTCCCTCTCTCTCTCTCTCTCTCTCTCCCTCTCTCTCTCTCTCTCTCTCTCTCTATCTCTCTCTCTCTCTCTCTCTCTCCCTCCCTCTCTCTTTCTCTTCTCTCTGGTCTCTTTCTGTGGGGTTTGCAGATTGTTCACTTAGTAAGGCTGGCAGGTGCATTCTCATCTTCCTCTTCATCGCTCTGTAATCCCCTACTGGACTGATAGATAAGAACAACGTAGCCGATGCAAAATAGAACCAGAATATAACTATAATATCATGTAATAATATTAATATAGAACATGATATACGTATATAATAACACTAAACCATAAAAGATTATTTTGAGAAGTAAAAATTTAAAGAAGGTCTGTGTGTGTGTGTGTGTGTGTGTGTGTGTCCTCAGCCCAAACCAGAGTAGCTGCACCTAGCAGATCCAAACCATACCAAACCAAGCCAGAGTAGCTGCACCTAGCAGAGCCTAACCAAACAAAACCAGACTAACTGCACCTAGCAGAACCAAACCAATCCAATCCAAAGCAGAGTAACTGCACCTAGCAGAACTAAACCAAACCAAACCAAACCAGACCAGACTAACTGCACCTAGCAGAACCAAACCAATCCAATCCAAAGCAGAGTAACTGCACCTAGCAGAACTAAACCAAACCAAACCAAACCAGACCAGACTAACTGCACCTAGCAGAACCAACCACACCAAACCAAACCAGACCAGAATAACTGCACCTAGCAGAACCAACCAAACCAAACCAAACCAGACCAGACTAACTGCACCTAGCAGAACCAACCAAACCAAACCAAACCAGACCAGAGTAACCACACCTAGCAGAACCAAACCAAACCAAACCAGACCAGACTAACTGCACCTAGCAGAACCAACCAAACCAAACCAAACCAAACCAGAGTAACCACACCTAGCAGAACCAAACCAAACCAAACCAGACCAGAGTAACCACACCTAGCAGAACCAAACCAAACCAAACCAAACCAAACCAGACCAGAGTAACCACACCTAGCAGAACCAAACCAAACCAAACCAAACCAGACCAGAGTAACCACACCTAGCAGAGCCGAACCAATCGACACCAGACCAGAGTAACCACACCTAGCAGAACCAAACCAAACCAAACCAGACCAGAGTAACCACACCTAGCAGAACCAAACCAAACCAAACCAGACCAGACCAGAGTAACCACACCTAGCAGAACCAAACCAAACCAAACCAGACCAGAGTAACCACACCTAGCAGAACCAAACCAAACCAAACCAAACCAAACCAGACCAGACCAGAGTAACCACACCTAGCAGAACCAAACCAAACCAAACCAAACCAAACCACACCAGACCAGACCAGAGTAACCACACCTAGCAGAGCCTTTCATGCAGAGGTCCTAGACTTTGTCTGGAATGTTCTTACAAATCTCCTGCTTCTTTCTGTCTCTCTATTTCTCTCTCTGTCTCTCTCTTTCTGTTCTTACTGCCTCTCTGTCTCTCTTTTTCTCTGTCTCTCTCTTTCTGTTCTTACTGCCTCTCTGTCTCTCTCTTTCTTTCTCTTTCAGTTCAACTCCCCCTCTTCATGTCTTAATGTCATTTCTCCCTCCCATGCAGCCGAGCTGAAAGTGTGTTTGTGTGTGTATCTTTCTGTCTATGTGTGTTTGTGTGTTTGTGTGTGTGTGTGTGTGTGTGCGTGTGTGTGTGTGCGTGCGTGCGTATGTGTGCGTGCGCGCGTAAGTGTGTGTGCATGCACGTGCTTGCGAGTGTGTGTGCGTGTGTGTGTGTGTGTGTGTGTGTGTGTGTGTGTGTGTGTGTGTGTGTGTGTGTGTGTGTGTGTGTGTGTGTGTGTGTGTGTGTGTGTGTGTGTGTGTGTTTTATTAGAGTGTGTGTGTGTTTGTGTGTGTGTGTGAGCAAGCGTGGGCATAGGAGCTATCAATCAAACGTATCCCCCCACTGAGTTGTTCTCTAAATAATCCTGTCCCTCCTCCCTCCCTCCCTAGCTCCTCTCTTCCCCTGTCCCTCCTCCCTCCCTCCCTAGCTCCTCTCTTCCCCTGTCCCTCCTCCCTCCCTCCCTAACTCCTCTCTTCCCTGTCCCTCCTCCCTCCCTCCCTAACTCCTCTCTTCCCCTGTCCCTCCTCCCTCCCTCCCTAGCTCCTCTCTTCCCCTGTCCCTCCTCCCTCCCTCCCTAACTCCTCTCTTCCCCTGTCCCTCCTCCCTCCCTCCCTAACTCCTCTCTTCCCCTGTCCCTCCTCCCTCCCCTAACTCCTCTCTCT
>JAPMUY010003718.1:45000-50000 GCA_026901105.3 Galaxias olidus
CAGGAATTATGCTGGTTTCCTCAATCAAGTTAAGATGGGAATGACTCTGATTATTTGTTAGTTTGATATTTCCTACCCAACAGTCTGAATAATGAGAAGAAGAATTCATTTCGTTTGAATAGTGCTTTTCCAAAACACAAGACACTTCACAAGATACACAGTAAACATGGCAACAGACACTGACACAGAAAGAGGGAGAACAGACAAAGAGCAACATCCGTTTAAACTAAGTTAAGGAAAAGCTCAATAGTAAAACACAAAGAGCAGACTAATATTGGGAAGACAGAACAGGTTTTCAAAGGGGCCCTATTATGCTAAGTTTCATGTTCATACCCTTATTTTGGAGTTCTACTAGAATAGGTTTACACATTTTAATGTTCAATAAACTATTTATTTTTTCTAAACTGCCTGAATCTGCAGCACCTCTATTCACCCTCTGTCTGAAACGCTCCGTTTTAGCTCCTGTCTCCTTTGGCGTGGACTATGGGGTTTGTAACTTTTCAGACCTTCACGTGCACAAAAAGCTATATAACACACTAAAGGAACGAGTAAAATGCAAAAAGCATCATAGGTCCCCTTTAAACAAAGTTAAAGCAGCTGTAGGTAGTTTCTTGTAAGAGGTGGTTTTGGCGGCCTCTACAGTTTGCTTGGTGTCATTATTTGCACGAACCGTTACAAGGAAGTCATGCAGAATGCATATCACTAGCATGATCAACCACTATACTCCAAGGGCATCTCTTCCTGATTCAGTGACTCACTTCCTTGTGCCGTAAAGCAGATTGTTACAGTTTCACGGGAGATCACGCCCGGTGGCAGACAACCTTTCTATTGAAAATTGAGACTTCCATAGGATCTGAACGGCGATTTCTTCATTCTCCCATAGACTTTACAATGTGCAAACTGTAGAAAGGGATTGATAAAAAGAACAAAGCTGCCTGTATTGACTTTAAAAAAAAACACACTGCACACTCCTGTATTGGCTTATAAAAAACACACTGCACACTCCTATATTGGCTTAAAAAAACACACTGCACACTCCTATATTGGCTTAAAAAAACACACTGCACACTCCTATATTGGCTTAAAAAAAACACACTGCACACTCCTGTATTGGCTTAAAAAAAACACACTGCACACTCCTATATTGGCTTAAAAAAAACACACTGCACACTCCTATATTGGCTTAAAAAAACACACTGCACACTCCTATATTGGCTTAAAAAAACACACTGCACACTCCTGTATTAGCTTAAAAAAAACACACTGCACACTCCTATATTGGCTTAAAAAAACACACTGCACACTCCTGTATTAGCTTAAAAAAAACACTACTTGTTTGTCATAGGCTAATTGTTTTACGTAACGACCACGGAGGACAAGTAACTATGTTCAAATAGCAGCAATTATGCACTATAATCACAAACAATAACGCACAGCTATGGATGTGGCGGGTGTTAGAAATGGGTTAAAGTATTGACAATTCCGAACATTAAAACACCAGCCTTGGTGACGTTAGCCATGCCAATACGGTTTTTGATTTATGTTTCTATTACTAATGTAACCAACCACGCTGTTAGATCATTATGGCGGTCAGTCTTTTTTGACCGCAGACTATCGAGGTTGGCCGAGAGACATTTTTTTTGTGTTGCTGTCAGTATCACAAGCGAGAGGCACGTTCACTATTGGTGCTGTTACCTTGTTTTAGAAAGTTTGCTTGCGTCTTTGTGGCTGTAGTGATAGTTGAAAATATATTTCGTTTTTTATTACCGTGAGAAGTGCCGGAGCGCCGCCCCCCCCCTCACCCCCCCCCCCCCCCCCACACACACACACACACACACACACACTACACCCCTGGTTAGGGCATCAGTTTGGCTTTGGGAATGAGTCTATCTACGATATTGGCATCAGTTTGGCTGCATTGAGTGTGTGTCTACAGCACTCACGGTGGTGCTGTGTGTGTGTGTGTGTGTGTGTGTGTGAGTGTGTGTGTGTGTGTGTGTGTGTGTGTGTGTGTGTCCACACACCTCTGTGTCTTTCTGCCTCCTTCATCCTCTCGTTCCCCCCCTCTTCCTCCAGGAGGCCAAAGCGATCATCGCCCAGCGCTCAGGGAACCCTCGGGAGTTCTTCAAACAGAAGGAGAAGGCCGTCAGCATCAGCCTGGACACCTGTCCTCTCTCTGTGCACCGACCAGGTAAGACAGGGAAACTGCATCAGGCTGGGGGGGGGGGCCAGGGGGACAAGGAGACAGGGAGACAGCATCAGACTGGGGGGGACAGGGGGACAGGGAGACAGCATCAGACTGGGGGGGGGGGGGGGGGGGGCAGGGGGACAAGGAGACAGGGGACAGCATCAGGCTGGGGGACAGACAGGGAGACAGCATCAGGCTGGGGGGGGACAGACAGGGAGACAGCATCAGGCTGGGGGGGACAGACAGGGAGACAGCATCAGGCTGGCGGCGACAGACAGGGAGACAGCATCAGGCAGGGGGGGGGACCGGTAGACAGCATCAGGCTGGGGGGGGGACAGACAGGGAGACAGCATCAGACTGGGGGGGGGGGGGCCAAGGAGACAGGGAGACAGCCACAGACTGGGGGGGGGGGGGGACAAGGAGACAGGGAAACTGCATCAGGCTGGGGGGGGGGGCCAGGGGGACAAGGAGACAGGGAGACAGCATCAGACTGGGGGGGGGGGCAGGGGGACAAGGAGACAGGGAGACAGCATCAGACTGGGGGGGGGACGGACGACGACAGCATCAGACTGGGGGGGGGGGGGGAGACAGCATCAGGCTGGGGGGGGGACAGGGAGACAGCATCAGGCTGGGGGGGGACAGGGAGACAGCATCAGGCTGGGGGGGGGGACAGACAGGGGGACAGCATCAGGCTGGGGGGGGGACAGAAAGGGAGACAGCATCAGGCTGGGGGGGGGACAGACAGGGAGACAGCATCAGGCTGGGGGGGACAGACAGGGAGACAGCATCAGGCTGGGGGGGGGACAGACAGGGAGACAGCATCAGGCTGGGGGGGACAGACAGGGAGACAGCATCAGGCTGGGGGGACAGACAGGGAGACAGCAACAGGCTGCTGGGGGGGACAGACAGGGAGACAGCATCAGGCTGGGGGGGGGGGGACAGAAAGGGAGACAGCATCAGGCGGGGGGGGGGGGACAGGGAGACAGCATCAGGCTGGGGGGGGGGACAGACAGGGGGACAGCATCAGGCTGGGGGGGGGACAGACAGGGAGACAGCATCAGGCTGGGGGGGAGACAGACAGGGAGACAGCATCAGGCTGGGGGGGGGACAGACAGGGGGACAGCATCAGGCTGGGGGGGGACAGACAGGGAGACAGCATCAGGCTGGGGGGGGGACAGACAGGGAGACAGCATCAGGCTGGGGGGGGGACAGACAGGGAGACAGCATCAGGCTGGGGGGGGGGGACAGGGAGACAGCATCAGGCTGGGGGGGGGGGACAGGGAGACAGCCTCAGGCTGGGGGGGGGGACAGGGAGACAGCATCAGGCTGGGGGGGGACAGGGAGACAGCATCAGGCTGGGGGGACAGACAGGGAGACAGCATCAGGCTGGGGGGGACAGGGAGACAGCATCAGGCTGGGGGGGACAGACAGGGGGACAGCATCAGGCTGGGGGGGGACAGGGAGACAGCATCAGGCTGGGGGGACAGACAGGGAGACAGCATCAGGCTGGGGGGGGACAGGGAGACAGCATCAGGCTGGGGGGGGGGACAGGGAGACAGCATCAGGCTGGGGGGGGGACAGGGAGACAGCATCAGGCTGGGGGGGGGACGGGAGACAGCATCAGGCTGGGGGGGGGGGGACAGGGAGACAGCATCAGGCTGGGGGGGACAGACAGGGAGACCGCATCAGGCTGGGGGGACAGACAGGGAGACAGCATCAGGCTGGGGGTGGGGACAGGGAGACAGCATCAGGCTGGGGGGGACAGACAGGGAGACAGCATCAGGCTGGGGGGGGACAGACAGGGGGACAGCATCAGGCTGGGGGGGGGACAGACAGGGGGACAGCATCAGGCTGGGGGGACAGACAGGGAGACAGCATCAGGCTGGGGGGGACAGACAGGGGGACAGCATCAGGCTGGGGGGGGACAGAAAGGGAGACAGCATCACGCTGGGGGGCGGACAGACAGGGAGACAGCATCAGCCAGGGGGGGGGACAGACAGGGAGACAGCATCAGGCTGGGGGGGGGGGACACACAGGGAGACAGCATCAGGCTGGGGGGGGGACAGGGAGACAGCATCAGGCTGGGGGGGACAGACAGGGAGACAGCATCAGGCTGGGGGGGGACAGACAGGGAGACAGCATCAGGCTGGGGGGGGGACAGACAGGGTGACAGCATCAGGCTGGGGGGGGGGGGACAGGAAGACAGCATCAGGCTGGGGGGGGACAGCATCAGGCTGGGGGGGGGACAGACAGGGAGACAGCATCAGGCTGGGGGGGACAGACAGGGAGACAGCATCAGGCTGGGGGGGACAGACAGGGAGACAGCATCAGGCTGGGGGGGGGACAGACAGGGAGACAGCAACAGGCTGGGGGGGGGGACAGGGACAAAGCATCAGGCTGGGGGGGACAGACAGGGAGACAGCATCAGGCTGGGGGGGGACAGGGAGACAGCATCAGGCTGGGGGGGGACAGGGAGACAGCATCAGGCTGGGGGGGGACAGGGGAGACAGCATCAGGCTGGGGGGGGACAGACAGGGAGACAGCATCAGGCTGGGGGGGGGGACAGGAGACAGCATCAGGCTGGGGGGGGGGCAGGGAGACAGCATCAGGCTGGGGGGGGACAGACAGGGGGACAGCATCAGGCTGCGGGGGGGGGACAGACAGGGGGACAGCATCAGGCTGGGGGGGGGGACAGACAGGGAGACAGCAACAGCATGCGGGGGGGGGACGGGCAGGGAGACAGCATCAGGCTGGGGGGGGGGGGGACAGACAGGGAGACAGCATCAGGCTGGGGGGGGGGGGGGGACAGGGA
>JAPMUY010003718.1:55000-62500 GCA_026901105.3 Galaxias olidus
TCCTACAGCAGACTACCCCCTCTCCTCCCCACCCTCAGCACCTCCTATAGCAGACTACCCCTTCTCCTACCCATCCTCAGCACCTCCTATAGCAGACTACCCCCTCTCCTCCCCATCCTCAGCACCTCCTATAGCAGACTGCCCCCTCTCCTCAATAGCACCTCCTATAGCAGACTATTCCCTCTCCTCGTTCCGGAGCTTCAGAATGTCTCACGAAGTTAAAGGAAACTGCAGGACGTATTAGAGATCTGTGATAGCCTTAGGAAGCGTTTTGAAGCCTTAGGAAGCCTTTAAAAGCTGTTTAAAGCCTTATGAAGCCTTAGGAAGCCTTAGGAATCCTTTAAAAGCTGTTTTAAGCCTTAGGAAGCCTTATGAAGCCTTAGGAATCCTTTAAAAGCTGTTTAAAGCCTTAGGAAGCCTTAGGAAGCCTTAGGAATCCTTTAAAAGCTGTTTAAAGCCTTAGGAAGCCTTAGGAACCCTTTAAAAGCTGTTTAAAGCCTTAGGAAGCCTTAGGAATCCTTTAAAAGTTGTTTAAAGCCTTAGGAAGCCTTAGGAAGCCTTAGAAATCCTTTAAAAGCTGTTTAAAGCCTTATGAAGCCTTAGGAAGCTTTAGGAATCCTTTAAAAGTTGTTTAAAGCCTTATGAAGCCTTAGGAAGCCTTAGAAAGCCTTAGGAAGCCTTAGGAATCCTTTAACGCTGTTTAAAGCCTTAGGAAGCCTTAGGAAGCCTTAGAAAGCCTTAGGAAGCCTTTAAAAGCTGTTTAAAGGCTAAGGAAGCCTTAGGAATCCTATAAAAGCTGTTTAAAGCCTTAGGAAGCCTTATGAATCCTTTAAAAGCAGTTAAAAGCCTTATGAAGCCTTATGAAGCTGTTTAAAGCCTTCCCATAGGAAAGCAAAATTCAAAAGTGAGACCTCATGAGTGTCTCTTTCTCCTAGACACAGAGACATGTGTGATACTTACAGAGACATGTGTGATACTTACATGAGAGATGTGTGATACTTACATGAGACATGTGTGATACATGAGACTTTCAGCTTTGTCTCTTACCTCTCACAATCTCCTCAGGAGAAATAGTGACATATAGTATCACATTTATCCGAAACTGAGCAGTAAAGGAGTTCTCAGAATTGTTTCTAATGAGTCTCATTTGTATCTCCAAGTATTTATGACAAGTATTTTTATCTCAATCAAAGCTCATCCAAGTCTCAAAATCAACTTCTCTTTTACTTCCGTTCTTTAGCTCCTACGAGGCCTTTAGGAGCAGGAAGTCAGAAACAAACGGGCACCAATGAGACAAAATGAAGAACTATTTTATTGTTCCTAGACAACAATTAGACAAAGGATTTTTCCTCTGGGTTAGGAAACCTTATGAAGCCTTAGGAAGCCAGGAAGCTGTATAAAGTGTTAGGAAGCCTTATGAAGTCTTAGGAAGCTATATATAGCATTAGTAATCCTTGTGAAGCTGTATAAAGCCTTGGGAAGCCTAATGAAGCTTTGGGAATTTTTAGAAAGCCATAGTCAGTTGTATCCTATTAACCTAGTAGACATGTCTCTCTGTCTTCGTCTGAGTCTCCTAAGTCTCTGTCCTCTAGATGTTGTCCATGGAGCTTTGTCTGTCTGATTCCTGCTGAGTTCCTTTACACCCTGTACTAAAGGAAGAGCTATCCAATCACAAGAGAGTCTCACAGAGCTCACGTCCAAATTAGCTAACTTCTCCCTCCCTCCCTTCCTCTCCTTTCTCCCCCAACACATTTCGTTTTCTTCCTGCACACACACACACACACACACACACACACACACACACACACACACACACACACACACACACACACACACACACACTCTCTCTCTCTCTCTCTCTCTCTGCTGTGGTCTGCTTCCATCCCTCTGACCTATGAGTGTGTGTGGCTGTGAACTTCATGTTGGAGTTTTAATGGGACCATTTCCATGGTGATATAAGGATGGCACAGACAGAGGGCTAGAGACAGTCTATTGCCAGTTCAATACCAAGAACAAGATATAACCAGTTCAATACCAGTCTATTACATGTTGAGCAGCTGTTATAAATATAACCAGTCTATTACATGTTGAGCAGCTGTTATAAATATAACCAGTCTATTACATGTTGAGCAGCTGTTATAAATATAACCAGTTTATTACCTGTTGAAAGGGTTTTTATAAAGAGTTTCAAATGAACCCTGACCCTAACTCTCTGACTGTGGTTTGTCGTCTTTGATGATATGACATCATATCCTGTCACTGAGCTGAACCTCCCAGCCAATCAGGACTCTCCGCTGTGGACTCAGCCTCTTTGCCCTTTTCTTGCTGTTGTTGTTTTTGTTGTTATTCATGTTGATCGTTGCCCATCCGAGGCTTGTTTTGTTGTTCTGTGTTGCTGTCTGTGCATCAGACATTTTTACAAATCATTCACTTTTGTAGCCATCAATAATGTGATGACTTGCCTTTGTGGACGTTTGCTTTGATATGAAGAAGGTGTGTGCAAAAAAAGCTTAAGATAATGTATACGATTGTGAAAACAACAATTCTGGAGGATCCTTATGATAACAATGATGGAATGGCCATGTGTTTCCTCTGTGGGACTGTAGTAGGATCCTGTTCCACTGGTCTCTGTCACAGTCACAGCGCCCTCTACTGGAGATCAGCCTGCATGCTGGATTAAGGAGCCAGTAGTCTATAGAAGCCAATGACTTGGGGAAACCAAAGGGTTAATGTCCAGAGGAGGACACTCATTACTGATTGGCTTTTCCACCTGTGATGTCATCTCCACCAGCCAATATTTCATCTCTGTATTTATGATTGGCTGACATGTGACGTCATGTCATTGTGGAAATAATTAACCGCATGGTGTTACTATGGGGACGCTAATTGTTCTTGCACTCTGTTGTAATTGCAAGTGTTTGCAGGTTGTTCTTTCCTAAATGATGTTAGGATTAGTGTTTGTGTGCTGTGACATGGAGAGATGTGTGTGTGTGTGTGTGTGTGTGTGTGTGTGTGTGTGTGTGTGTGTGTGTGTGTGTGTAGTTTGCCTGTTGTGTGTAGTGATTTGTAGTGAAGTAATGTGTGTGTGTGTGTGTGTAGTTTGCCTGTTGTGTGTAGTGATTTGTGAAGTAATGTGTGTGTGTGTGTGTAGTTTGCCTGTTGTGTGTAGTGATTTGTAGTGAAGTTGTTTGTGTATGTGTGTGCACGGGTGTTGTGGTTCCCTTTCAAGATGTGTGCTGTTCTCCTGCTTTCCACTAGATGGCGAGGATGGTAATGCAGGAAGTGCTGAGCGCAGTACAGCTGCCGTCGCCCCTATCCCTAAAATAATCACCACTCCTATTCAGGAAGACCGGGACGATGGGTGCAGCAACAGCTGGGGTGAGAGCTCACACACACACACACACACACACACACACACACACACACACACACACACACACACACACACACACACACACACACATATATGGACATAGACACACATACACACATATGAACACAGACACACACACATATGAACACAGACACAGATACTCACACACATATGGACACAGACACACACACGGACACACACACACACGTAGCTTAAAGTAAAACACTGCTCCTCCTCCACACAGCCAGGCTACCTATGACAGCACTGATAGAACAATCAAAGTGACAGGACAGATGAGGCAGACACACTCATGTTTTTATGGATGCATTTCTTTTCATAACTGAGAGGAAGAGATAGTGTCTGGCTGTTTGGACTCTGAAGGAGGAGATAGTGTCTGGCTGTTTGGACTAATGTAAGGAGGAGATAGTGTCTGGCTGTTTGGACTCTAAGGAGGAGATAGTGTCTGGCTCAAATGTAAGGAGGAGATAGTGTCTGGCTGTGACAGGACAGATGAGGCAGACACACTCATGTTTTTATGGATGCATTTCTTTTCATAACTGAGAGGAAGAGATAGTGTCTGGCTGTTTGGACTCTAATGTAAGGAGGAGATAGTGTCTGGCTGTTTGGACTCTAATGTAAGGAGGAGATAGTGTCTGGCTGTTTGGACTCTAAGGAGGAGAAGTGTCTGGCTGTTTGACTTAATCTAAGGAGGAGATAGTGTCTGGCTGTTTGGACTCTAATGTAAGGAGGAGATAGTGTCTGGCTGTTTGGACTCTAATGTAAGGAGGAGATAGTGTCTGGCTGTTTGGACTCTAATGTAAGGAGGAGATAGTGTCTGGCTGTTTGGACTCTAATGTAAGGAGGAGATAGTGTCTGGCTGTTTGGACTCTAATGTAAGGAGGAGATAGTGTCTGGCT
This sequence comes from Galaxias olidus, assembly GCA_026901105.3. Lineage (NCBI taxonomy): Eukaryota > Metazoa > Chordata > Actinopteri > Galaxiiformes > Galaxiidae > Galaxias > Galaxias olidus. Next base: position 59,291 of record JAPMUY010003718.1, read on the forward strand.
GTTTGGACTCTAAGGAGGAGATAGTGTCTGGCTGTTTGGACTCTAATGTAAGGAGGAGATAGTGTCTGGCTGTTTGGACTCTAAGGAGGAGATAGTGTCTGGCTGTTTGGACTCTAAGGAGGAGATAGTGTCTGGCTGTTTGGACTCTAATGTAAGGAGGAGATAGTGTCTGGCTGTTTGGACTCTAATGTAAGGAGGAGATAGTGTCTGGCTGTTTAGACTCTAATGCAGATTTCACCCACCTTCTTTCCCTTTCATGATAAAGATGGATTGTGACAGTGGTCTTTCCTCCCCTCTTTCCTTCCTCTCTTCCTCCCTCCCTCCTTCTACCTATCCCTCTATCCATCTTTATGACAATCATCCATCCATCCATTCATCCATTCATCTACTTGTGGGACCATGCCTCCATCTCTCCGGCTTCCCCCAGGTTCTTCCCCTAAGCGTAGCAGTCCGGATCCATCCCCGGTTCCGGTCCAGGAGTCCTCCACCAAGCCCGTCCAGAGCGTAGCACCCCAGAGTCGAGACTCCTCCTCCTTCTCCATGCCCCATGTCAACGACGACATCTTCTCCTCAGGCTTCCGGACAGTCAACCTATGGGACAGCGCCCCTGCCTCTGGCCCCGCCTCTGGCCCCGCCCCCTCTCAGTCCTCTGAGCTGGTGGATCTGATGAGTGACAGCGCAGAGCCCCGCCCCCAGCCTCTGCTGAGCTTTGATGAGTTTGCGGACGGCGACTCCTTCTGCTCGGGGCCTGTCGCCGACGACGACCCCTCCTCATTGGTGGATATGACTGGCTCACATCCCATGACCCTCAGCTACCAGCATGCACTGCAGCACGCTGCTGGACGAGACTCAGCCAATCAGGAGCTGGAGGACGGCCTGTTGACCAATGGGGACAGGCTGCTGAAAGAAGGAACTCAGGTCAGGATGGATTCCTTGCCCAGAGGCTAGTTAGCATGCAGCGCATAGAACATTGAACATAGCACACAGCGCATAGAACACAGTGCATTGAACATAGCACATAGCACACTGTGTATAGAACATAGAACACAGCGCATAGAACATAGAACGTAGCACACAGCACATAGAACGTAGCACACAGCGCATAGAACATAGAACATAGCACACCGCACATAGTAGAATATAGCACATATAACACACACTGTGTATAGAACATAGAACATAGCACACTCCACATAGCACTTAGAACATAGAACATAGCACACAGCACATAGAACACAGCACATAGAACATGGAACACCGCACATAGCACACAGAACATAGAACATAGAACTTAGAAAACTGCACATAGCACACAGCACATTGCTCACAGCACATAGAACATAGCACGCAGCACATAGAACATGGCTCACAGCACATAGAACATAGCACGCAGCACATAGAACATAGCACATAGCAGCCATGAATCTGAACACGTTTGGCAGAAAGTATAATATGTCATTCAGGACCAATTACAAGTTAACATTATCTCTCTCTCCCCACCCCCCTCTCTCTCTCTCCCCACCCCCTCTCTCACCCCCTCTCTCTCCCTACCCAGCCTCTCTCTGGCTCACCCTCTCTCTCCTCTCTCTCTCTCCCTCCCCATCTCTCTCCCTCTCTCTCTCTCTCTCTCTCTCTCGCTCTCTCTCTCTCTCTCCCTACCCCTCTCTCTCTCTCTACCCCCCTCTCTCACATAGCCCCTCTCTCTCTCCTACCCCCCCTCTCCCTCTCTCTCTCCCTACCCCCCCTCTCTCTCTCCCTACCCCCCCCCTCTCTCTCCCTACCCCCCCCCCCTCTCTCCCTACCCCCCCTCTCTCTCCCTACCCCCCCTCTCTCTCTCCCTACCCCCCCCCCTCTCTCTCTCCCTACCCCCCCCTCTCTCTCCCTACCCCCCCCCACTCTCTCCCTACCCCCCTCTCTCTCTCTCCCTACCCCCTCTCTCTCTCTCTCCTCTCTCCCACTCTCTCTTTCTCTCTCTCTCTCTCTCTCTCTCTCCCCCTCTCTCTCTCTCTCTCTCCCTACCCTCTCTCCTCTCTCTCCCTACCCCTCCTCTCTCTCTCTCTCTCTCCTCCCTCCTCTCTCTCTACCCCCCTCTCTCTCTCTCTCCCTACCCCCCCCTCTCTCTCTCTCTCTCTCCTCTCTCTCTCTCTACCCCCCTCTCTCTCTCTCCCTACCCTCTCTCTCTCTCCCTACCCCCTCTCTCTCTTCTCTCTCTCTCTCCCTACCCCCCTCTCTCTCTCTCTCTCCTCTCTCTCTCTCCTCTCTCTCTCTCTCCCTACCCCTATGTTTTTCTCTCTCCCTACCCCCTCTCTCTCTCTCTCCCTACCCCCTCTCTCTCTCTCCCTACCCCTCTCTCTCTCCCTCCCCCCCCCCCCCTCTCTCTCTCTCTCTCTTTGGGCTTCTCAGGCTAGTGAGGGCTATTTTAGCCAATCACAGGAAGAAGATGACTGCTCTGCCAAAGCCCCTGCCGTGTTTTATAATAAGCCACCAGGTGAGGAACACCTCCTAACTCCTCCTCTGTCCTTACAATCCCTGCTCACCTGTTCACCTGCTTACCTGCTCATGGCCTTTCTGAAAGGTCAATCTGGCACAGTGTTTAGGACTGGATAATGATAGTGTTTTAGTAAGTAAAACTTCCACAACGTCCACCAATCAGAACCAACAGCCAGAAGGCGCCACCTACTGTTGAGTCCTAGCAGTCTCAGGAGTTTGAGTGGCAACAGTTCAAATAGGGAGGGAAACAGGCACATTTCCCTGGAGTGCATTTGTGTCTAATTTGGACGTGTGTGTGTGTGTGTGTGTCTGTGTGTGTCTGTGTGTGTGTGTGTGTGTGTGTGTGTGTGTGCTACAGAGATTGACATCACATGCTGGGATACGGACCCCGTGGTTGATGATGACGACTAGCCAACCAATCAGAAATCCCCAGACCGTCGGCGTTATGAAGAAACTGATTTTCTACAAACATCCAAACCGCTTTCTGTATACTGTTCTAGAGGAGAGCAACGTGTTCTGTGTCTCAGCTCTCTCTGTGTTTCTATTTATTTGGGTTCCTGTTGCTCTGCAGAGTCTATTGGGATGTGTGGCTCTCAGCCTGTGAATGGCTATCAGAGCCTGCTGCCAGGGGCCGCTAGGTCTGTCCCTGTGTCCCCCTGTCCCCAAACCCCTGTCCCTTTGTCCCTGTGTCCCCCTGTCCCCAAACCCCTGTCCCTCTGT
>JAPMUY010003718.1:67500-75000 GCA_026901105.3 Galaxias olidus
AAGAGGAGGCTGTCTAGGGTTAGGGTTATTCAGAGGAAGAGGAGGCTGTCTAGGGTTAGGGTTATTAAGAGGAAGAGGAGGCTGTCTAGGGTTAGGGTTATTCAGAGGAAGAGGAGGCTGTCTAGGGTTAGGGTTACTCAGAGGGAGAGGAGGCTGTCTAGGGTTAGGGTTATTCAGAGGAAGAGGAGTTTGTATTGGGTTAGGGTTATTCAGAGGAAGAGGAGGCTGTCTTGGGTTAGGGTTACTCAGAGGGAGAGGAGGCTGTCTAGGGTTAGGGTTATTCAGAGGAAGAGGAGGCTGTCTAGGGTTAGGGTTATTCAGAGGAAGAGGAGTTTGTATTGGGTTAGGGTTATTCAGAGGAAGAGGAGGCTGTCTAGGGTCAGGGTTATTCAGAGGAAGAGGAGGCTGTCTAGGGTTAGGGTTATTCAGAGGAAGAGGAGGCTGTCTAGGGTTAGGGTTATTCAGAGGAAGAGGAGGCTGTCTAGGGTTAGGGTTACTCAGAGCAGGAGGAGGAAGAGGAGGTGCAGACGTCATTGTGTTACATTAGAACGTAACAAAAAGTGAGTCCGTTCTAAGAAGAAAGACATGAGGAGTGGGAGACAGCAGAGTTGGTATCATTAAACCACTGACTCATTACCATGCACTGCCTTCCATCTTACTAACGTTTAGGGAATAAACCTTCATCAATACAGAGCTTTTTAAAAACTATTGAGAAAACAAAAAATAAATTTTATTAGAACCAGGTCTATACACTCATCTGATCAATCCCAAGGGAGGCTCTGCGTTTGAGATAATCCCAGCTCCTTATAGATCTGGCTTTATGATGATGATGATGGACATTATTGATCAGGCCTTATGATGATGAAGCTGTTTGTCCTCCCTTCCAAGAGAACCAGGGGGCAGAGGAGCAGAGGAGAAGGAACAAGGGGGCAGAGGAGGAGAGGAGAAGGAACCAGCAAAGCTGTTTACCCCAGAGAGAGGAATGAGGACCCTCCCTCAACTTTACTGTAGTTTAATCAGCCAGCCAGGCAGCTGGCTAGGCAGTTACCTAGTCAGCCAGCCAGGCAGCCAGGCAGCTAGGCAGTTACCTAGTCAGACAGCCAGCCAGCCAGCCAGACAGCTAGGCAGTTACCTAGTCAGCCAGTCAGCTAGGCAGTTACCTAGTCAGACAGCCAGCCAGGCAGCCAGACAGCTTGGCAGTAACCTAGCCTCTCCTAGTTCCCCCAATTCCATCTCCCTGTCCCAATGCCCCATTAGAGCGTGTTCCAATGCCCCATTAGAGCATGTTCCAATGCCCCGTTAGAGTGTGTTCCAATACCCCGTTAGAGCGTGTTCCAATACCCCCATTAGAGTGTGTTCCAATACCCCCATTAGAGCGTGTTCCAATACCCCCATTAGAGCGTGTTCCAATACCCCCATTAGAGCGTGTTCCAATACCCCCATTAGAGCGTGTTCCAATACCCCCATTAGAGCGTGTTCCAATGTCCCCATTAGAGCGTGTTCCAATGTCCCCATTAGAGCGTGTTCCAATGCCCCATTAGAGTGTGTTCCAATACCCCCATTAGAGTGTGTTCCAATTCCCCGTTAGAGCGTGTTCCATTGCCCCGTTAGAGCGTGTCCCAATACCCCCATTAGAGCGTGTTCCAATGCCCCGTTAGAGCGTATTCCAATTCCCCGTTAGAGCGTGTTCCATTGCCCCGTTAGAGCGTGTCCCAATACCCCCATTAGAGCGTGTTCCAATGCCTCGTTAGAGCGTGTTCCAATGCCCCGTTAGAGCGTGTTCCATTGCCCCGTTAGAGCGTGTTTCAATGCCCCCATTAGAGCGTATTCCAATGCCCCATTAGAGCGTGTTCCAATGCCTCGTTAGAGCGTGTTCCAATGCCCCGTTAGAGCGTGTCCCAATGCCCCATTAGAGCGTGTTCCAATGCCTCGTTAGAGCGTGTTCCAATGCCCCGTTAGAGCGTGTCCCAATGCCCCGTTAGAGCGTGTTCCAATGCCTCGTTAGAGCGTGTTCCAATTCCCCGTTAGAGCGTGTTCCAATGCCCCGTTAGAGCGTGTCCCAATGCCCCATTAGAGCGTGTTCCAATGCCTCGTTAGAGCGTGTTCCAATTCCCCGTTAGAGCGTGTCCCAATGCCCCATTAGAGCGTGTTCCAATGCCCCCATTAGAGCGTATTTCAATGTCCCCATTAGAGCGTGTCCCAATGCCCCGTTAGAGCGTGTTCCAATGCCTCGTTAGAGCGTGTTCCAATTCCCCATTAGAGCGTGTTCCAATGCCCCGTTAGAGCGTGTTCCAATTCCCCGTTAGAGCGTGTTCCAATGCCCCGTTAGAGCGTGTTCCAATGCCCCCATTAGAGCGTGTTCCAATGCCCCGTTAGAGCGTGTTCCAATGCCCCATTAGAGCGTGTTCCAATGCCCCCATTAGAGCGTATTTCAATGTCCCCATTAGAGTGTGTCACAATGCCCTGTTAGAGCATGTCAAAATGCCCCGTTAGAGCGTGTTCCAAAGCCCCCTTAGAGCGTGTTCCAATGCCCCGTTAGAGCGTGTTCCAATGCCCCGTTAGAGCGTGTTCCAATGCCCCGTTAGAGCGTGTTTCAATGCCCCCATTAGAGCGTGTTCCAATGCCCCCTTAGAGCGTGTTCCAATTCCCCGTTAGAGCGTGTTCCAATGCCCCCGTAAGGGTTAGCAGGCCAGCAGGCGGGGGTTACCTGGGGGTCACCTGGGGGTCATGAACAGTGGACAGGCTGAGGATGAGGAGGAGGAAGAAGCAGTGAAGAGAGCGTCTTAAGAAATCCGGAGATAGAAGAGGAGAGGTTGTGGGTTTCCTGTTGCCATAGCAACAGCAGAACACGACACAAAAGATGCCCTCCATGAAGCAGAGAGAGGCTACGGATTGGGGAAGGGAGAGGGATGGGTGGAAGGTGTGTGGGTCTATAAACTACATTACTGTTTGCTGAACACAGTCTCACGGCAGTATAAACTACATTACTGTTTGCTGAACACAGTCTCACGGCAGTATAAACTACATTAAACTTAACTATTTTGGGGAGCGTGCATTTTCTAGTGCAGCAGCTTAACTAATCCTCCACTAATTCGCAATTCCAACTATCAATCTTTCAAAACCACCATGCCTGCCCTAATTAGTTTAGAATCCGGTCCTATCCTTCTAATGCTATGTTATACTTATAGTTAGAGCTGTTGTTGCTCTCTGTCCGTTTTCCCTGTTTCTGTTTGACTGTTTATTGGGACGCTCTTACATAGATGTTGTCTGTGTAAATGTTGTGAAGAAACTTTGGGTGTCAGAAAAGCGCTATATAAATAAAATGAATTATTATTATTTACATGACTGTTTGGTGAACACAGTCTCACTCTGCAGCATAAACTACATGACTGTTTTGTGAACACAGCCTCACTCTGTCCTGCCTGGCATCCAGCCTCCAGGGTCTATACGGCGGTACTCCTACCCAGCAGAGGGAAGGCCGTGGGCAGGCCGCAGCCCGGCTCTGGCCCCCTGTGCCCGTGGACTCTGTGGGGGTGTGTGTGGTGAGTGCTGCGGTGGTGCCGGGGGACAGTGGCAGTGGGCTGAGAGGCGTGGTCAGAGGCTGGCAAGGTGTGGCGGCTCAGGGGGAGGGTTCTAGAGTTCAGGGGGAGGGTTCTAGAGTTCAGGGGGAGGGTATTAGCATTCAAAGGGACGGTATTAGCGTTCAGCAGCAAGCTGCTAGCGCTGTGGGAAACGGTGCTAGCACTGTGGGGCAAGGTGCTAGCGTTGTGGGGTAGGGTGTTAGCGCTGTGGTATAAGGTGCTAGCGTTGTGGGATAAGGTGCTAGCGCTGTGGGGCAGGGTGTTAGCGCTGTGGGGCAACGTGCTAGCATTGTGGGGTAGGGTGTTAGCGCTGTGGTATATGGTGCTAGCGTTGTGGGGCAAGGTGCTACCATTGTGGGGCAGGGTATTAGCGCTGTGGGGTAAGGTGCTAGCGTTGTGGGGCAGGGTGTTAGCGTTGTGGGGCAGGGTGTTAGCATTGTGGGGCAGGGTGTTAGCATTGTGGGGCAGGGTGTTAGCGTTGTGGGGCAGGGTGTTAGCCTTGTGGGGTAAGGTGCTAGCGCTGTGGGGCAGGGTGTTTGCGCTGTGCAGCAAGGTGCTAGCGCTGTGGGGCAGGGTGTTAGCGCCATGGGGTAGGGTGCTAGCGCTGTGAGGCAAGGTACTAGCACCATGGGACAAGGTGCTAGCACTGTGGGGCAGAGTGTTGGTGCTTAGTGATGTAGTGTTAGCATTGAAGTGCATGATCCTAGCATTAATTGGCAGGGTAATAGCATTTAGCGGTGTGGTACTAACGTTGAGCTGTGTCTTGCTAGTATTGAGGCGCAGACTGTGTTGGCTGAGGGGCTGGGTGCTAGTGTTGAGGCACAGGCTATGTTGTTTGAGGGGCTGGGTGCTAGCACTGTAGGACAAGGTGCTAGCGCTGTGGGGCAGGGTGCTAGCGTTGAGGGGCTGGGTGCTAGCGCTGTAGGGCTGGGTGCTAGTGTTGAGGGGAAGGGTGCTAGCGCTGTGGGACAAGGTGCTAGCATTGAGGGGCTGGGTGCTAGCGCTGTGGGACAAGGTGCTAGCGTTGAGGGGCAGGGTGGTAGCACTGAGGGGCTGGGTGCTAGCATTGAGGGGCAGGGTGCTAGCACTGTGGGACAAGATGCTAGCGCCATGGGGCTGGTTGCTAGCGAGCGGTAGAGTGCTAGCGTTGAGCGGTTGGGTGCTAGCGTTGAGCGGTTGGGTGCTAGCGTTGAGCGGTTGGGTACTAGCGTTAAGCGGTTGGGTACTAGCGTTAAGCGGTTGGGTTCTAGTGTTGAGCGGTTGGGTACTAGCATTAAGCGGTTGGGTGCTAGCGTTGAGCAGTTGGGTGCTAGCATTGAGCGGTTGGGTACGTAGCGCGCTGCTCTCGTTCAAGGCGTTGTGCTGCATGTCCATGGTGGACAGTAGGCGGCTCAGGGAGTCCCAGTGACGCGCCGAGGGCAGGCTGATTCGAGAGGACAGGGTGGGCTTGCTGCTCTCCTGGGACGGCTCTGGAGGAGGGGCCACGCGCTGAGGGTGAGGGGGGGCTTTGGTGTAGGTGCCTCCTCGAGGGTCTCCCTGGACCTCACTGTATGAGGGGGGAGGGTCCTCCATCAACACTGCCTCCTCGTAGCAGGGGGGCTTCCCAAAAACATCTGTGTCTGCAGGAGGGAGAAGGAAGGGAGAGGGAGAGGGGGAGGGAGGAGGGAGGGAGAGGGAAAGGGGGAGACACTGGTCAGACACGCAGGACACAGATAGGCCGCATGCTGTAACAAGCACACACACACACACTAACAAGCACACACACCAGCACACACACTAACACGCACACACATGTACACACAGAAACTATATTACTGTGAGTGTATGGGGCATGATTAAGTTTACTCTCTCTTAAGATGTTAATGGTATTTTTTCATCATGACTCACACTCATATGTAGCAGTGCTGAGTGTGTCTGTTGGGTTTGGGTCAAGGTTAGGTCTGTGTGTGTGTGTGTTGTCGGTGTGTCTGTTGGGTTTGGGTCAGGGTTAGGTCTGTGTGTGTGTTGTCGGTGTGTCTGTTGGGTTTGGGTCAGGGTTAGGTCTGTGTGTGTGTGTGTTGTCGGTGTGTCTGTTGGGTTTGGGTCAGGGTTAGGTCTGTGTGTGTGTGTGTTGTCGGTGTGTCTGTAGGGTTTGGGTCAGGGTTAGGTCTGTGTGTGTGTGTGTTGTCGGTGTGTCTGTTGGGTTTGGGTCAGGGTTAGGTCTGTGTGTGTGTGTGTTGTCGGTGTGTCTGTAGGGTTTGGGTCAGGGTTAGGTCTGTGTGTGTGTGTGTTGTCGGTGTGTCTGTTGGGTTTGGGTCAGGGTTAGGTCTGTGTGTGTGTGTGTTGTCGGTGTGTCTGTTGGGTTTGGGTCAGGGTTAGGTCTGTGTGTGTGTGTGTGTGTGGTCGGTGTGTCTGTAGGGTTTGGGTCAGGGTTAGGTCTGTGTGTGTGTGTGTGTGTCGGTGTGTGTGTGTGTGGTCTGTGTGTGTGTGTGTGTGTGTGTGTGTGTGTGGTCTGTGTGTGTGTGTGTGTGTGTGTGTGTGTTTGGTGTGTCTGTTTGGTTTGGGTCAGGGTTAGGTCTGTGTGTGTGTGTGTTGTCGGTGTGTCTGTAGGGTTTGGGTCAGGGTTAGGTCTGTGTGTGTGTGTGTGTGTGTGTGTTGTTGGTGTGTCTGTTGGGTTTGGGTCAGGGTTAGGTCTGTGTGTGTGTGTGTTGTCGGTGTGTCTGTTGGGTTTGGGTCAGGGTTAGGTCTGTGTGTGTGTGTGTTGTCGGTGTGTCTGTTGGGTTTGGGTCAGGGTTAGGTCTGTGTGTGTGTGTGTTGTCGGTGTGTCTGTTGGGTTTGGGTCAGGGTTAGGTCTGTGTGTGTGTGTGTTGTCGGTGTGTCTGTTGGGTTTGGGTCGGGGTTCTGGTGCCGGTGTGTCTGTGTGTCTGCAGGCCTTCCATTGAGCAGAACTGTTGCTAGGCTACTACTCGCTCTCCATCACTGCCTGTCTTCCTCTCTGTTTGTTCCATTCCTCCTCCTCCTCCTCCTCCTTGTCTTTCTTTCAACCTCCATTACTGCCAGTCCTCCTCTGCATGTCTTTCTCACCCTGTCCTCCTCTTCCTTTTTCACTCCCTTTCTGACTGTATCTTCTAATTTCTCTCTCACTCTCTCCTAATACATAATACATAATTCATTGTTTGATGTTTCTCTCCTCAGGGTTTTTAATCTCCTGCATCTCTGTGTTGTGTTGTTGCTAACTCTGTCCTGTGGCCGCCCTCAGTCATCGCCCACGGCCAGCGCTCGCTAGCATCCAACTGTCAGCCTGTCACTAAGGAGCTCGCTAGCAGCTAGCTGTCGGCCTGTCGCTAAGGAGCTCGCTAGCAGCTAGCTGTCAGCCTGTCGATAAGGAGCTCGCTAGCAGCTAGCTGTCGGCCTGTCGCTAAGGAGCTCGCTAGCAGCTAGCTGTCAGCCTGTCACTAAGGAGCTCGCTAATAGCTAGCTGTCAGCCTGTCGATAAGGAGCTCACTAGCAGCTAGCTGTCTGCCTGTCGATAAGGAGCTCGCTAGCAGCTAGCTGTCTGCCTGTCGCTAAGGAGTTCGCTAGCAGCAAGCTGTCAGCCTGTCGCTAAGGAGCTGCCGAGCAACCACAAGCTGTGAGAAATGGAATGCACACCTCGTGAGAGGGAGAGAGAGAGGGAGAGAAATAGTCTGTGTGTTAGAGAGAGAGAGAGAGAGAGAGAGAGAGAGAGATTGAAAGACTTAATACTTCATAGGCACTTTATAATTCATGATCATATTCTATCTAGAAAAATGTATGTATGAATGATGATATTCTATCTAGAGATATGAATGAATTAATACATTTATGAATTAACGGATGAATTAATGAATGATATTCTATCAAAAAATATGAATGAATGATGATATTCTATTTAGTGATGTGAATGAATGATGATATTCTA
>JAPMUY010003718.1:82500-95000 GCA_026901105.3 Galaxias olidus
TTTGCCTATGTGGACTGGTTCTGTTTGCCTATGTGGACTGGTTCTGTTAGTCTATGTGGACTGGTTCTGTTAGTCTATGTGGACTGGTTCTGTTTGCCTATGTGGACTGGTTCTGTTAGTCTATGGGGACTGGGTTTTGTTAGTCTATGTGGACTGGTTCTGTTAGTCTATGTGAACTGGTTCTGTTAGTCTATGTGGACTGGTTCTGTTAGTCTATATGGACTGGTTCTGTTAGTCTGTGGACTGGTTCTGTCTGGACTGTTGATTCTGTCTAGAGTTATTTCTGTGTTATATTTTCTCTTAATAGTCTGTGCATAATGTTTCACACAACATGCATGTCACTTGTTAAGTCAAAACACCAGCTGGGGATGACTGACTGTCAGTCGTGTTTCTGAGAGAACAACTTGTCTACTGAGAACAACCAGCAGACAGAACGGACAGACCAGTAAGAACGACCAGCAGACAGAACGTGACCAGTAAGCACGACCAGCAGACAGAACGTGACCAGTAAGAAGGACCAGCAGACAGAACGTGACCAGTAAGAACGACCAGCAGACAGAACGTGACCAGTAAGAACGACCAGCAGACAGAACGTGACCAGTAAGAAGGACCAGCAGACAGAACGTGACCAGTAAGAAGGACCAGCAGACAGAACGTGACCAGTAAGAAGGACCAGCAGACAGAACGTGACCAGTAAGAAGGACCAGCAGACAGAACGTGACCAGTAAGAAGGACCAGCAGACAGAACGTGACCAGTAAGAAGGACCAGCAGACAGAACGTGACCAGTAAGAAGGACCAGCAGACAGAACGTGACCAGTAAGAAGGACCAGCAGACAGAACGTGACCAGTAAGAAGGACCAGCAGACAGAACGTGACCAGTAAGAAGGACCAGCAGACAGAACGTGACCAGTAAGAAGGACTCTAGCAGACAGAACGTGACCAGTAAGAAGGACCAGCAGACAGAACGTGACCAGTAAGAAGGACCAGCAGACAGAACGTGACCAGTAAGAAGGACCAGCAGACAGAACGTGACCAGTAAGAAGGACCAGCAGACAGAACGAGCAGCATGTGGGGGAGGGAAACATTAGACGGTTGACATATCACTCTGTGTGAATCCTATGAGCAGCACAACAATAAAACAAGTCCCTCGTCGCTATAGCAACAGTGGGAGTGCAGCGATTACCCGGGATATTACATAAGAGCTTCAAAATGAAACATCTCTCTCTTTCTGTCTTTTTCATTTGCTGCATTATTCGGATAGCTCTTTCTCCCTCTGTCAATCTCTCTCTTTCTCTCTCCGTCTCTTGTTCTCTATTTGTTCCGTTCACTGCTGTTCTCCTCACAGCTGTACCCATATGTCAGAGACCTGTCCCAGTCACATCAGACATGTTCTTTAACTCTGTCTATAGTCACATTAATGTTCTTTAACTGTCTATAGTCACATTAATGTTCTTTAACTGTCTATAGTCACATTAATGTTCTTTAACTGTCTATAGTCACATTAATGTTCTTTAACTGTCTATAGTCACATTAATGTTCTTTAACTGTCTATAGTCACATTAATGTTCTTTAACTGTCTATAGTCACATTAATGTTCTTTAACTGTCTATAGTCACATTAATGTTCTTTAACTGTCTATTGTCACATTAATGTTCTTTAACTGTCTATTGTCACATTAATGTTCTTTAACTGTCTATAGTCACATTAATGTTCTTTAACTGTCTATAGTCACATTAATGTTCTTTAACTGTCTATTGTCACATTAATGTTCTTTAACTGTCTATAGTCACATTAATGTTCTTTAACTGTCTATAGTCACATTAATGTTCTTTAACTGTCTATTGTCACATTAATGTTCTTTAACTGTCTATAGTCACATTAATGTTCTTTAACTGTCTATTGTCACATTAATGTTCTTTAACTGTCTATAGTCACATTAATGTTCTTTAACTCTGTGTATAGTCAGTCAGTCAGTCAGTCAGTCAACCAGCTAGCCAGCCAGTCAGTCAGCCAGCCAGCTAGCCAGTCAGTCAGTCAGTCAGTCACACAGTCAGCCAGTCAGCCAGCCAGTCAGTCAGTCAGCCAGCTTGCTAGCCAGCCAGTCACCCAGCCAGTCAGTCGGTCGGTCGGTCGGTCGGCCGGTCGGTCGGTCGGTCGGTCGGTCGGTCGGTCGGTCGGTCGGTCGGTCGGTCGGTCGGTCGGTCGGCCGGCCGGCCAGCCAGCCAGCCAGCCAGCCAGCCAGTCAGTCAGCCAGCCAGCCAGCCAGCCAGCCAGCCAGCCAGTCAGTCAGTCAGCCAGCTAGCCATTCCCTGCTGCTCCAATCCATACAGAAAGGAGGTAGTCATTGTAAAGTGCCGTTACGTCAAAGACGAAATGAATGAAAGTAAAGCTTCTTCATGTTTTATGTCTAACAATGAAAGTAAAGCTTCTTCATGTTTTATGTCTAACAATGAAAGTAAAGCTTCTTCATATTTTATGTCTAACAATGAAAGTAAAGCTTCTTCATGTTTTATGTCTAACAATGAAAGTAAAGCTTCTTCATGTTTTATGTCTAACAATGCTCTTCTTGTACAGATTTGAGACTGCTTTCTCGTAAGTGGTGCTTAGTCAGAGGTCAGTGTGTGGTGTGGGGTCAGAGGTCAGTGTGTGACAAGGCTTTAGAGGAATGAGATAGGGTCAGTCTTCTAAACACCCAGAGTATAGCAATGTGACATCACTGAGATGGTGTGTGTGTGTGTGTGTGTGTGCGCGCGCTCTCTCTCTGATCCTATCTATGACTGTACCATGACACAATGACCCTATTAAACTGTGACGTATTCCACCCTCTCTCTCCCTGTGACTCTCCACGCAACTATCTTCATCTCCCCCCCCCTCCCCCCTCCCCCCTCTCTCTCTCCCCCTCTTGTTCTCGCTTCCTCCATGTTAACCCCAGAGCTGGTGGCTGTGAGGCAGTGAATTGACATCTGTTCTCTGATTGGCCGGAGGGGCTTTATAACTGATGCTCTTCAACAGGAAATACAAATTCAATACAACAGGGCTTCTCTCATTCCACAACTTCTGCACGGGTAGCAAACAAAACACCTGGCAAAGTCTGCAGAGATGAAAGTTTAAAAGCTGAAAATGTTTTTTGTCTCCTGAGTTTCCTGGGTGACTGTAGGCCAGGGGCCTCATTTATAAACCTGCGTAGGATTCACTTCCAAAGGCTGCGAACGGACGACGCACAGCATGTTGTTGTGTTGCTGTTCTTTGTGTGCGTACACTCCAGTCAACTGTGAGTGGATAAGAGCCGTCGTGAGAGCTAAGATTTAGATTAATTTTACACAATGGTATCACTTTCAAAGCATTTGTTGAGATTAGTCCTTCTGCCAGCGTAGTCACAGTTTCTCATCTCTCCAGTTTAGTGCGTACGCATGGGTTGGAGTTTGAGTGGAGGATCGCACATTTTGACGTCTAGTATGTTTTTTATAAATCCCAACGTTTGCGTAGAAAGTGGCATGCGCCCTCTTCTGTGCGTATGCAACGTTTATAAATGAGGCCCCGCCACCTCTCAGGTGGGTTGGACCTCAGGGCTGCAATATACACAGGGCTGGAGGAACTGTCTCCTTCTGTGCGTTAACAGCCTGATAGCTTGCAGAGTATCAGCATCATCAGAACAACACTGTCACCTAGTGGTCAGAATAGACAACAAGTAATCATCAGACCTTTATAACCTGGCTTCCTGAATTAAAATGTATTTATACTAAAACCTGGCTTACGGCTTATTCTAAAACCTGAGTCAGTGTGTATATTGAAAACAGGCAGTTATACATTATTGTATTTTTAAAACATTACACTTGATGTATATACTGTATGTTCTTGTCTAAGATGTTAACATTTTCTCAGCAGCTGTTGTATTTTCACGTTATATTATACTACAGAGAGGAAATGGTAGAGCGCTGCAGGTATAGTAACTTATTCTGAAACTTCTAAATAAGACTGGACGTGTCACTGTCAGTCACTGATCTGCTTTGTGAAGCCCCGAGGAGAGAAAAGGCTCTCTATGTAAAGGTTCTCTATGTAAAGGTTCTCTATGTAAAGGTTCTCTATGTAAAGGTTCTCTATGTAAAGGTTCTCTATGTAAAGGTTCTCTATGTAAAGGTTCTCTATGTAAAGGTTCTCTATGTAAAGGCTCTCTATGTAAAGGCTCTCTATGTAAAGGCTCTCTATGTAAAGGTTCTCTATGTAAAAAGGTTCTCTATGTAAAGGCTCTCTATGTAAAGGCTCTCTATGTAAAGGTTCTCTATGTAAAGGTTCTCTATGTAAAAAGGCTCTCTATGTAAAGGTTCTCTATGTAAAAAGGCTCTCTATGTAAAGGTTCTCTATGTAAAGATTGTCTACAGTACTGTGCATTTGTTTTAGGCAGGGGATGCTGTTTTGAAGGCGAAGGGTGGTCACACCAAATGTTGTTTTGATACCGATTTGGTTTTCCCTCACTTTGTATTTCATGAATGGATAAAAAAAAAAAAATTATTCACATTTATAGTTTTATATATTTTTTTATAACTGTAAAGACTTCACACCTGCCTAAAACTTTTGCACAGTACTGTATGTAAAATGGTTCTCTATGTAAAAAAGTAATATCTGTTAGAAAGTTTATCTCTGTAACAAAAAGTTATCGCTGTTAAAAAGGTTCTCTATGTAAAGGTTCTCTGTGTGAAAAGGTTCTCTATATAAAGGTTCTTTATGCAAAAAGGTTCTCTATGTAAAAAGGTAATATCTGTTAAAAAAGGTTATCTCTGTTACAAAAAGATATCTCTGTTAAAAAGGTTCTCTATGTAAAAAGGTTCTCTATGTAAAGGTTCTCTATATAAAAAAGTTATCTATGTTAAAAGGTTCTCAATGTAAAAAGGTTATATCTGTTTAAAAGGTTATCTCCGTAACAAAAAGGTTATCTAGGAATAATGCACGTGTTTTTCTAAAGATGAGTGGTGGAGAATCAGCAGCAAAAAGATATTAAAGTAAAAGATTTTTCCAAAGATTTAATTATTAAATACAATTGGAACCATTCCCTTTGGTGGAATACACCTCCATACATCTCTGGATGTAAAAATGCTTGTTTTACTCTCAGCTTAAACACTTCAAACATATTATTCATGACGTTGTTTTCAGCTTCCAGCAGGCTTCCGTTTACAATGTTGTGGAGATGAATCCTTCTCCTTTTTAAAGTCACAGACAGACAGGCCTAATATATAACATCCTTTTCCTTTAAAGTTACAGACAGGTGTGATATATAACATCCTTTAGTTACAGACAGGTGTAATATATAACATCCTTTTCCTTTAAAGTTACAGACAGGTGTGATATATAACATCCTTTAGTTACAGACAGGTGTAATATATAACATCCTTTAGTTACAGACACAGGTGTAATATATAACATCCTTTAGTTACAGACAGGTGTAATATATAACATCCTTTAGTTACAGACAGGTGTAATATATAACATCCTTTAGTTACAGACAGGTGTAATATATAACATCCTTTAGTTACAGATACGGGTCTAAATATGTAACCGCTCTCTCACAGCTCTGCCATTTCATTTGTTCTCTGGGTCTCCTGCATGTATTCTCAAGACGAGGAGTCTGCTCTGAATTTTAGCTGCAGGCTCGCTGACCACTAGAAACATCTCCTATGGAAAGATAGTGAATAAAAAATAAAACAATTTAGGCTTAGGCTAATTACATAGACAAATGAAATGTACTAACTGAAAAATGTGCGACTGAAAAAATAACCCAATGAAATTCGAGAAAGTGTTCTCTTGATCAGATATATTTAGCCCTCGTCGAACGTCGTTTTAGACATATAGGCCTGCTCTCATGCCCCGCATCTACCAGGCTGGCAGTATAAACATCTTGTTGAATTGAATATTTTAATAAGCACACCAAGGAACGTAAGTTCATAGAATGCCCCTTCGAATCCGCTTGTGATTAGAGTTTGAATCAGGAAGTGATTGTGTAACCTGAACTTTTAATGTTTTAACAAAATATGATCTAGATCTTTATCAGACAGCCTTTATTGGCCTGTAAACGTAATGAGATCGAGACAGGAAGCGGGAATAGAATTAGTTAAATTGCAAGCTGCAAAACCAGTTCGACAGAGAAGAGGGATCTGTCGAATGGCAGGTTTGAGAAATGCGTGTGTGCGTGAGTAGGCGTGGTTCTGTGCGTGTGCGTGCGTGCGTGAGTTTGTGTGTGTGCGTGTGTGTGTGTGCGTGAGTTTGTGTGTGTGTGTGTGCGTGTGTGCGTGTGTGTGTGCGTGTGTACTTCAACCGCAGGTATCCTTGCCGTGTGAAAGAGGAAAGGAATGATGATGTAACTTTTGAATAGTTGTAAAGGATGTTACCATGCAGAGATATTTTCTACAGTAAAGCACAGATATGACCTAAAGGCAGAAAAACCTTTATTTTACATAAGCACCAGCTCAGAACACGGACCGCCTATATTTTTTATTTTTGCATTTCTTCGTTTTCTTGCGTTCTCGCTTTAAATAATCGCAGACATCTTTTATATTCTTCTTTTTACTTTGCAGTTCTATAATTTGGCAACACGACTGAGAAAAAGTTACATCTTAAATTAATTGTCATGCTTACATGTATATACATATTTATATTATAGTGAATGTGAACATTTGATATTACATCTTCCGCTAAAAATAATATTACTTTCTGTAGCTCGCAGGGTTGTTATTTCTCAAACAGAGTTCATAACGAGTATGCCTACAAAAAGAGTAAAAAAAAAGGTAGCCTACCGTCACAATATTTTACCGTACCAACAAAAACATACGTTGACTAAGTGAACTGTGTTTAACCTGTTTTGGAGTAATCTGACTAGTAATCGACGAGAAGCAACACAAGCAGCTGTACATAGATGGCACTCTCTGTCTACTAAAATATTGCACAATTTCCTATTTTCAATTGGAACGTTTAGTTAGGCCTATATCTCCTTCAGTCTGTAGTTGTCACTGTTCTGGGGGAAATATCTGGTGACATATGTAATAAATTAAACGTCACTACATAACACACAATTGTATCTTACAGTGGAGTTTTCTATCTGAAACCGCGGTTTGTATTTGACATGATTTGGGCGTGAACTACCGGGTTCGCTGAGCAGCGTAGGCGGGGCTTGGGGTAGGAGGGCTGAGCAACACAAGACGCTGCTGATTGACACTGTCGCAGCTTGAAGGGCGGAGAGCAGAGGTGTAAAACAATCCGCCGCGGGGGGGTAGGGGAGGACAAACTAATTGCCAACCAGGACTACGAGGTTGGGTCTACGGTGCCAACAACTTACGAAAAACATGGAGCTCGAGAATATCGTGGCCAACACCGTTCTGTTGAAAGCAAGAGAAGGTAAGATGACGCGGCGCAGTGACAGCCCCTCTTTGCGCCGACACAACTGGGCTGCAAGCTGGGGTTCCCCCTTAGGAAACTCAGGCCACGAACGGGTGTGGGACCGAAATGATAAACTGCTCTATCTATAGCTTTGCAAAGTCTGTGATTTATTACGCAGGGAATGAACGATTTGGCGATTGTGTTTTGAGTTGATTGTTGATTAATCCGGTAGATGCTACAGTGTGGTTGCAGCTGTCAGGTCACCAGCAGCGACACGCTCTGCTCGTACAGCATCATCCCCCTGTCACTTTGCAGAAACAGGATGTTGAGCAGAACGGGGATTATTTTTTATAGAGCACACAACTAGAATCTGTATTATCCGGTTGAATCCATAGATTTGTATACGTAAATCTTAAAGAAGAATAGCATTATTTCTCTGAAATCAAAGATAATATGCCGTGTAATTTAGCCGGGTGTTAGGGTGACCTTACTCTGTTTTCATAGCAGGTGTATCTGTCCTAGTAAGGACTATTAATATAGTAAACAAGGTTTTGACAGCCATTACAGAACTTTTCATATGTCCTCTTCACTGAGCTGGGTAGCGTAAAGCATTCAGTGGACTCTACCACACAGTCTTTGTGTTTAAGTTTGAGGGCTTAAGCTGTATCATGGATCAGTATGGGCTAAATCATTGGATGTAGGCTGTGCCATAGGTTAACGTTTAAAGCGGCTGTTCTTGTTCAGTTACAGTAAGGCTTCTGAAATGATTGAATTGATTGAATCCTTTGTCTCTGATGCTGTTAGTCCGATCAGGGGCATAGGTTGGTTTAGACGTTGGTGTGGACATCATTCTGTAACCATGGTGGTGGCGGGGGGACTTCTGAAAGGAAACTATCTTAAGATTGTCTTATAAGCACAGAATTATATAAATTAACAAACTTAAGGGCTGGCTAAATTGGCTGTCTGTTTTCTGAAAAGCTGCCTGTAGATGCAGTGGCACTAGCTGCTTATATATATAAGTGAATATTTGGTCCATTTGCATAAAAATATGTAATTGTGTCATCTGGCCTGGTATTCAAACCGGCTGCTAGTCTGCTTCTCTATCTAGGCGATCTACTAAACTGGCTTCCCACAATATTGCCCACCTAATATATATGATGACCTAATATATATGGCAGCCCACCCAACTATGTCCCTGACGTTAGTAGGCTGGCTAGTTGTAATTTGTAGTCCAGGCCAACACATTTTGAGCAGTAGGCTGCTAGAAAATTTATTTTCTGCACGATTTAGATGAGCAACTCTCTGCTAAACCAATCAAATTAACTATTTCTTAAGATGGAGTTGGGAGGGGAAATGTCAACAACGTTTACTGTTAACCTTTTGTGGGGTCACTGGAATGGATGAAAATGACAGAAGGAAAGCCGTGTACTAGATTATTGGTCTGTCGGCATTGGTATGGACATGGGCCTACCTTCCCGCCCTAAACCTTCGCCTGTGATTCTGATAGCGGGCTGGACCTTTGGAGAACTCTATGCCTGTGATTCTGATAGCTGGCTGGACCTTTGGAGAACTCTATGCCTGTGATTCTGATAGCTGGCTGGACCTTTGGAGAACTCTATGCCTGTGATTCTGATAGCTGGCTGGACCGTTGGAGAACTCAATGCCTGTGATTCTGATAGCTGGCTGGACCTTTGGAGAACTCTATGCCTGTGATTCTGATAGCTGGCTGGACCTTTGGAGAACTCTTTGCCTGTGATTCTGATAGCTGGCTGGACCTTTGGAGAAGTCTTTCTACGCTGAGAGTATCTCTTCAGACTACAGCAGATTAATAGCATTAGCCCCTGAATCCTCCTCAGAGACCAGCCGCCTGCATACGAGCTGAACCAGATCCAATGAAAACTCAAACCACTCTGCCTAAAGCATGGCGTGTCCTCTGTGTCCCTTGGCTGGCATAGCAACAGCGATAACGTCAATAACACTGTTAGAATTATTATTATTATTATAATATGGTTACGTAAATAACTTCTAAACTGGTTGAGAAATATTGCCAGTGTTCACGAACCAGGAAATGGTTACCCAATACTTTATGTTGCAAACTGTTGAAGGATGTTGCTGTGTTCACCCCCCCCCCCCCCATGTGTAAACTAGATACAGTCAGCCTGTGTTCCCCCTCAGTAGATACAGTCAGCCTGTGTTCCCCCTCAGTAGATACAGTCAGCCTGTGTTCCCCCCTCAGTAGATACACAGTCAGCCTGTGTTCCCCCTCAGTAGATACAGTCAGCCTGTGTTCCCCCTCAGTAGATACAGTCAGCCTGTGTTCCCCCTCAGTAGATACAGTCAGCCTGTGTTCAGCCCCCTCAGTAGATACAGTCAGCCTGTGTTCCCCCTCAGTAGATACAGTCAGCCTGTGTTCCCCCTCAGTAGATACAGTCAGCCTGTGTTCCCCCTCAGTAGATACAGTCAGCCTGTGTTCCCCCTCAGTAGATACAGTCAGCCTGTGTTCCCCCTCAGTAGATACAGTCAGCCTGTGTTCCCCCTCAGTAGATACAGTCAGCCTGTGTTCCCCCTCAGTAGATACAGTCAGCCTGTGTTCCCCCTCAGTAGATACAGTCAGCCTGTGTTCCCCCTCAGTAGATACAGTCAGCCTGTGTTAACCCTCAGTAGATACAGTCAGCCTGTGTTAACCCTCAGTAGATACAGTCAGCCTGTGTTAACCCTTAGTAGATACAGTCAGCCTGTGTTCCCCCTCAGTAGATACAGTCAGCCTGTGTTAACCCTCAGTAGATACAGTCAGCCTGTGTTAACCCTTAGTATGTAAACCACAATCACCCTGTTGTTCCAAGATCAGAGGGCCCAGTCTATCACCTAGCAGCTTATCCTGAGTGACCCTTGACCTGTCTGATCCAGCTGCTGCCCTGTCTGGGGTCCACCCCTCCCAAAGCTTCAAAGCTCTGACCCTGACACAAACACACTCAGGACTGTGCCGACGGCAGAGGGCAGAGTGTATCCCCTTTATGAACCTCTCTCAGACACCTAGGACAGCAGGTCAGAGGTCAAATACACTCAGGACTGTGCCAACGGGAGAGGGCAGAGTATATCCCCCTTAAGACCCTCTCTCTGACACCTAGGACAGGAGGTCAGAGGTCAAACCAAAGAATGGCTGGCAGACTGTTGTTACACGCAGCTCTCTTGTGACTTAGCTTCTTAAGCCTCCACTCTTGGTGGTTACATGAGGAACTCCCTTTGTTGTGATTGTAGATATTTCCATACTGTTGGCTTGTGTTTGCATCTCCAGTACACAGAGTTTACACTCTGAGGGTTCCTTGGAGATGATGCAGTCTCTAGGAGTTTGAGGGTTTCACCATCCTGACCGCAGCCTAACGGGAAAATCCCATTCAGAAATTCCATTTGATGTCTTTATTAAATCAACCCTGCTTTATTACTGCTTCATAAATATCCTGCAGTGAAAATGTGATCATTGCATTAGCCGTGGTTAGCAATAGAACAGTTGTGTAAGACTTAGTCATGTTTATTATAAAATCACCCATATGGTTAGGGGAAGGTAGGAGTGTTGAGTGTCTGTACTTTTTAAAGGAGGCTTTAGAGTGAAGATGAGATCTAGGTGTGTTGGAATGAGCTTTGATCACATGACCTATGTTTTGACCTGTCGGCAGGCGCTGTTCCATGCCAGTCACCATGGGACACCTAACCCCTGTACCCCTAACCAGTGGACAGTCAACTGGTTGATGTTTGAACCCGGTCAGTCAGTCAGTCAGTCAGTCAGTAAAGCAGTCAGTCAGGCAGCCGAGCAGTCAGCCGGTCAGTCAGTCAGCCGAGCAGTCAGTCAGTCAGTCAGTCAGTCAGTCAGCCAGTCTGTGGAAATATAGGATGAGGAAGCAGGCTAACATTCTCAGTTTCTCCTTTTGTTTTCTTTGGTGTGTGTGATGGAAATGGACTCTGCTAGCTACTTCCTATTTTCTTCCTGGTTAAACTATGCATTGCTGCACACACACACACACACTCTCTCTCTCTCTCTATTAGCAACCTAGTGTGTTCCTAGCGTGTTCCTAAAGATAGTTCCAGAGTCTCCAGAGCGAATATGTTATATTTGTGAGTTGGTATCTTCAGAGTTGTGATGTGTTGTTCTCTCTCTGAGTTGTGATGTGCTGTTCTCTCTCTGGTCTCTGATGTGCTGTTCTCTCTCTGGTCTGTGATGTGCTGTTCTCTCTCTGGTCTCTGATGTGCTGTTCTCTCTCTCTGAGTTGTGATGTTCTGTTCTCTCTCTGGTCTCTGATGTGCTGTTCTCTCTCTGGTCCGTGATGTGCTGTTCTCTCTCTGGTCCGTGATGTGCTGTTCTCTCTCTCTGAGTTGTGATGTTCTGTTCTCTCTCTGGTCTCTGATGTGCTGTTCTCTCTCTGGTCTCTGATGTGCTGTTCTCTCTTTCTGGTCTCTGATGTGCTGTTCTCTCTCTGGTCTCTGATGTGCTGTTCTCTCTCTGGTCTCTGATGTGCTGTTCTCTCTCTGAGTTGTGCTGTTCTCTCTCTGAGTTGTGCTGTGCTGTGGTGTTCCCTCTCTCATCAGGTGGAGGAGGCAACAGGAAGGGGAAGAGTAAGAAGTGGAAACAGATGCTGCAGTTTCCCCACATCAGTCTGTGTGAGGAGCTCCGCCAGACCACAGGTAAGGACAGCGTTAGCTCCTGTAGCATGCTATAGACCACAGGTAAGGACAGTGTTAGCTCCTGTAGCATGCTATAGACCACAGGTAAGGACAGCGTTAGCTCCTGTAGCATGCTATAGACCACAGGTAAGGACAGCGTTAGCTCCTGTAGCATAGCTCAAACAGCTAGTCTCTGTTGCCTCATACAGACAGACATATCTATTAAGGAGAGTTAGCTGGGCGACAGAAAGTCTCTGTAGCCTCACACAGATATCTATTAAGGAGTGGCAGCATGAGAAATGCCCAACTCTAAAGAGTCGCCTCACTTATCCTGTTAACTCATCAACAATCATAATTCGATCATCTCATAATTTCTGACACAAGAAACATTATTCTGTGGCTATTCTGCTCACAAAGCTTTGTTTATGAAGGGGTCGTTACTAGGCAGATTTCAGCATGAGCCGTGCCTTGTAAGCAC
>JAPMUY010003718.1:102500-104949 GCA_026901105.3 Galaxias olidus
AGTGCTATGCTGACCCAGAAATGTATTCAACAGTACATAATTTGCAAGTAAAGCTTACGTATCTACTAAAAGAAGAACTAGTTGTATGTGACGCAGCGTCAGTTTACTGTGAATGAGAGAGGAAGTGATCTGATTTTGGGTTTCCCTCTTACTTCCTGGTGGGCGTGTCCAGTCAGAGGATCACCTATCAGAGGTCGGAGAGGAGATGATGTCACAGTGTGCAGAGAGGCTGGAGCAGGAAGCCTGCAAGGACCTCTTCAAGGAGAGCACGAAGTAGGTTTAACGCGCACGCACGCATGCACGCACGCATGCTATCCTTGTCAAGCAGAGCACTGCATGGGTTTAACACACGCACGCACGCACGCACGCACGCACACACACACACACACACACACACACACACACACACACACACACACACACACACACACACACACACACACACGGTAAGTTTGAGGGCGATAATTGAGGGCTATTTTGGGATGCAATGTATGTCCAAAGCAGCAGGAGGGTCAACCGTAGTGAGGAGAAGGCTGGTTGGGTTAGGGTGGAGGTGAATGCTGGTTGGGTTAGGGTTAGGGTGGAGGTGAATGCTGGTTGGGTTATGGTGGAGGTGAATGTTGGGTTAGGGTGGAGGTGAATGCTGGTTGGGTTAAGGTGGAGGTGAAAGCTGGATGGGTTAGGGTGGGGGTGAATGCTGGTTGGGTTAGGTTGGAGGTGAATGCTGGTTGGGTTAGGGTTAGGGTGGAGGTGAATGCTGGTTGGGTTAGGGGTTAGGGTGGAGGTGAATGCTGGTTGGGTTAAGGTGGAGGTGAATGTTGGTTGGGTTAGGGTTAGGGTGGAGGTGAAAGCTGGTTGTGTTAGGGTTAAGGTGGAGGTGAATGCTGGTTGGGTTAAGGTGGAGATGAATGCTGGATGGGTTAGGGTTAGGGTGAAGGTGAAAGCTGGTTGGGTTAGGGTTAAGGTGGAGGTGAATGCTGGTTGGGTTAAGGTGGAGATGAATGCTGGATGGGTTAGGGTGGAGGTGAATTCTGGTTGGGTTAGGGTGGAGGTGAATGCTGGTTGGGTTAGGGTTAGGGTGGAGGTGAAAGCTGGTTGGGTTAGGGTGGAGGTGAATGCTGGTTGGGTTAAGGTGGAGGTGAATGCTGGTTGGGTTAGGGTTAGGGTGGAGGTGAATGCTGGTTGGGTTAGGGTGGAGGTGAATGCTGGTTGGGTTAGGGTTAGGGTGGAGGTGAATGCTGGTTGGGTTAGGGTTAGGGTGGAGGTGAATGCTGGTTGGGTTAGGGTGGAGGTGAATGCTGGTTGGGTTAGGGTGGAGGTGAATGCAGGTTGGGTTAGGGTTAGGGTGGAGGTGAATGCTGGTATGTTGGTTGTTGAGAAGCTGCTTGAGTAACCTCCTGCCAGCTGCTGTCCACACTCGCCTGACTGCTGAGTCACACACACGCACACACACACACACACACACACACACACACATACACACACATACAGGAACACCAACACTACTCACACGTCTCTCTTACAGACTTATAACTACCTGTCTGTCTCTCTTACAGACTGATTCATAACTACCTGTCTGTCTGTCTCTCTTACAGACTGATCCATGACTACCTGTCTGTCTGTCTCTCTTACAGACTTATAACTACCTGTCTGTCTCTCTTACAGACTGATCCATGACTACCTGTCTGTCTGTCTCTCTTACAGACTTAAAACTACCTGTCTGTCTCTCTTACAGACTTATAACTACCTGTCTGTCTGTCTTACAGACTGATCCATGACTACCTGTCTGTCTGTCTCTCTTACAGACTGATCCATGACTACCTGAGTGTAGCTCCGTTTGCTGACTACCT
Organism: Galaxias olidus; assembly: GCA_026901105.3. Classification (NCBI taxonomy): domain Eukaryota; kingdom Metazoa; phylum Chordata; class Actinopteri; order Galaxiiformes; family Galaxiidae; genus Galaxias; species Galaxias olidus. The sequence continues at coordinate 104,351 of JAPMUY010003718.1, forward strand.
GGACAGCATGTATTACAACCGCTTTCTCCAGTGGAAATGGTTGGAGAGGTAACACTGCTGTTACTATTGCTCTTTCTATCACTCTCTCTCTCCCTCTCTCTTTCTCCCTCTCTCTCTACCTATCTCTCTCTATCACTCTCTCTCTCTCTCTCTCACTCTCTCTATTTCTCCCTCTCTCTCTCTCTCTCTCTCCCTCTCTCTCCCTCTCTCTCTCTACCTGTCTCTCTCTATCACTCTCTCTCTCCCTCTCTCTATTTCTCCCTCTCTCTACCTATCTCTCTCTATTTATCCCTCTCTCTCTCTCTCCCTCTCTCTACCTAGCTCTCTCTGTCTCCCTCCCTCTCTTTATTTCTCCCTCTCTCTCGCTCTCTCTCTCTTTCTCTATTTCTCTCTCTCTATGACTCTCTCTCTATATATCTATTTCTCTCTTTCTGTCTCTATCTTCTCTCTCTCTCTCTTTCTCTGTCTCTCTCTCGCTCACACACACACACACATATATTCAGTCTTCAATTGTGAGCGGAGTCCCACATTCCTGTGTCCTGGCTCTCTGGGGCCAGTGTTGACATGTTCTTGTTGCTTCATGTACTCTCTTCCTCTGT